>CAKNXH010061692.1:0-30815 GCA_932178445.1 Andricus quercusramuli
TATATATATAGTTAAAAGTTTGTCATAAGGACAACCGCAGGATTTCGCCGGGAGCGGGTGCTAATCTGAAAAATTGCACCCGCTCCCAGCGAAATCGCGGTAAAATTTCAGCTGTAACCACGTCTCACGACCGTGAGATGGGTGGCTACAGTCTGCGCAAATTCAATACGATGATCCGGCGAAAGTCTCGTGCACCCTGAGGACACGGAGCGACCCAAGGACGACCGCCTTCTGCATTCTCCCTGCAAGTGCCTCAGCATTTTGTTGACACGCAGGGATGCTTTTCAGGCTATTAACAAGTGAAACCTTGGCACCTCCAAGAGCGCCAATGATCAGGACGATTAGCTTAACAGAATATTCCGGGTATAACCGTCGCAACTCTCTCATGAGGTCTTTATACTTTTCTTTCTTTTCTTTCTCCTTCGCTGTGACGTTTTTGTCCGCTGTTGCCGAAAATTCGATAACGAACATGGTTCGTTTGTCGAAGTCAAGAAGAACCATGTCAGGCCTCGAGTGCGCTACAGAAACAATTGTCGAGAATATGAAGTTCCAATATATGCGGCACTTCTCATTTTCGACAATTGACTCTATTTCTCTAGGGGCGTTCAGCAGAGAGGTATTTGGGCTAATGCCGTAAGAGTGACAGAGATGGTAATAAAGCACTCTCAGTGCCGCATTGTGCCTTTGGATGTAGGTTGTTCCCGCATGAGCTGGACAACTAGATAGTATGTGTCCTAGATGCTCGGGGTGTTCATGACACGCTCTGCAGCTATCATCGGGAATATCTTGGCTCAAAATGTGGCGACGGTATGCTAGAGTGGAAATGACACCATCTTGACATGCCAAAATGAAGCCCTCTGTGTCCGACTTCAATCCGGGTGATCTAAGGAAAGCAAACGTCAGCTCATATGACATCGACTGATCTTCCACATTTCTGTGGAAGATGCCGTGCATCTTCTTGTCGAGGAGCTCTTCGTGGAAGTTTTTCTCCTGAGCTTTCTTAATCCGGGCCTTCAGGAGTGAGTATTTAAGATGGATAAGATTTGATGCATTTCGCTCACCCCTGATATTGAAGTCAAGGCCGAGTGTTTCAGCAGCCTCTTCTGCTGCTTTGTAAAGAAACGCCCCTTTGCCTACTTCTTCGTGTTTTCTGACCATTTTAAAAAGAGGATCTTGTCCATTTGCGACAATATGTGCTGTACCCAGAATAATCCTGTTGTGAAGACATTCAAGATTCAGTATTCCACGACCACCTTGACGGCGTGAGATGTAAAGTCGTGGAACAGAAGACTTAAGGTGCATGCTTTTGTTCATGTGCATAACCTTTCGGGACCCGATGTCGAGGGATCTGAGCTCGTCCTTCGTCCATGGAACTACTCCAAATGAATAGAGTACTACTGGGACGGCAAGCATGTTCGTTGCAGATACTTTGTTCCTCGCCGACAGTTCGGAAGACCATATCTGTCGGAGGAGACGTTTGTATCTGCATCGGAGAGTATCCTTTATAGATGTTACGTCCTGAATGCGGCTTTGTGGCATGCCCAGGTATGTATAGGTCTCTCCAGCGCAAAGGTGTCGTATAGCGCTTCTGTCAACGAGTTTAGGATCTTCGAGGATGCCGTTAAGTTTTCCTTTCTTCAAATTAACCTTGGCGCATTTCTCTAACCCGAACTCCATTCCAATCTCTTGAGTGTACTCTGTGACAATTTTTAGAGCTAGATGTAATTTCTCTTGATTTCTAGCATAGAGCTTAAGATCATCCATGTAAAATACAGGAGTTACCTTATGCTTTCGATTTCCAGGTTTGCCACAGAGATACCCTTCGGAATGGCGAAGTGCGAGAGATAGTGGCAATAATGTGAGGCAAAAGAGGAGAGGGCTCATGGTGTCGCCCTGAAATACACCTCTCTGAAAGGTGATACTGTTAGTGATCACACGATATTTTCCAGATAAGATGGTAAATCTGGTTTTCCAAAGCGGCATTAATCTCTCTATGCATCTCACGATGTGTGGATGAACCTTCAAGCTTTCCAACAGACAGATGATAAGTCTATGGGAGGATGCATCAAAAGCTTTTCGGTAATCTATCCAGGCCATCGATAGAGATCGTTGATATGATGCTGCATCTTTACAGACACATCTATCGATGAGCAGGTTCTCCCGACATCCTGCTACGCCTTTCTTCGAGCCACGTTGTTCATACATCTCTCGCCACACAGGTTCAATTGTCCGAAGAATCCTATCATTTAGGATGGCTGTGAAGATCTTATACAGTGTGTTCAGACAAGTTATTGGCCTGTAATTATTAGGGTCAGCTAAGTTGCCCGTCTTAGGCAGGAGCACTGTGCGCCCTTCTACCAACCACTCCGGAATAGGCTCTTCCGACTTTAGATATGAGGTTAAAATTCGGGCCAGATGCTGGTGGGTTGAAGGAAACTTCTTCCACCAGAAGGTCTTGATACCATCTGGTCCCGGAGCGGGAAAGTTCTTCATGCCTTTTAATACGTTTTTCACCTCCTCGGTAGTGATAGGTGGGCATTCTTCCTCAGGTGTTATGAGGGCATTGCACAGCTCCTTGAAGCTATTTATGTTCTTTGAGTCTTCTTGAAGTGGATGCTGGACCTCGTAGACTTCTCTCCAAAATGCTTCGACCTCCTCTGGTTTGGGCGGATGGTCGACAGTAATTGGAGGGTCTTGGAAGAGTTTAGATGGATCAGATGAAAATTGTTGATTTTCTCTGACCCACCTCTCTTTCCGCTCTAGACTTCTCCTAGCGTTATATAGTATTAGTATTCTGTCAACAATATGCTGTCTGATGGTCATTAGCTTTGATTTGTTGATTGTGTGATGACGGATCCGCAGTTCGCGCGCGAACCGTCGAACCTTGGCAGTGAAATTCCTGCCAGATGTTATGTAGTCAATCACACACTGAATGCGGGACGCGTACTGTCTAGCCCAGCCTATCTTTGTGCTGAGTTGATGCATTCTTCTTTTGGTCTTATGATCAACCGTTGGTTTTGTTTTACGGCTTGCATCTGCCAAAGTTCTCGCTGCATTGTACACACCACAACTGATAGTCTAGAGGTCGGATTCTTCGGAAAAATCTCCACGAAGTTCATCATCCAATTCAGTCAGATCTTTGGGCTTGGGAGAAACCTGAATGTTGATGTTTCTCCGGGTCCTGAAGCATCGTTCTTCCTCTATTGGATGCCTGTTCGCGGTTGGTCTCAGTGTCGCTTCTCTTTCTCTGTTACCGGCTTGTTCTGGATGCGGTTGAGTAGGCACTCCGCTTATATAACCCCTTTTCCTAAGGTTCTCGGCATGGTTTCGCAGACGTTGTTGCGAAAAGTCTGAGAGCTCTGGGTGTTTCTCGCACCACAGAGCATGCAGTCGTGCCATGTAACCTTCTCGCTCAGGGACCATACTGGCATCGTAGCACTCCAGCAGGCCGTCATTGAGTTGATCCGTCCACCTAAAAGTAACAAGATTCCGCCGGTCAATCGTATTGACTCCGTCTTGATTGGCTGCCCCAACTGTAGGGTAGTCGGCATTGTTGTCCGACCCATTGTCGGGAGCCCTGCGCGTTCGATTGTTTTGAACCGCACTTACTACAACTATGTTTGGTGTTGTCATTGTTGTTCCCACGAGCAGCTAGGGAAAGGGTTCGTCCATCCTTGTAAAGCATATATATATATATATATATATATATATATGATGATTATATATATGGTCATATTATGTATGTTTTTCTATATGTATACATATAGAAAAACATGAACGTATTAGATAATACAAATATAAACATGATTATCTTTTTGAGAGTATTACTCTCACAATTCAGTTAATTTATTGCCATCATATCAGTGCTACTGTCATTATTAATTTTCAATTATTTTTTTCAAATAATTATGCATTTTCGGTGTACCTAGACATTGCGCTATTTATTACGGAGTGGCTATTTCGCCATACATGTATGTCGAAATAGCCGACGGTAGCTTATTTCGACATACAATTATGGCCAAGCAAGGACGGTACTTTATTTCACACGTAGACATATATCCAGGAAGAGGTGAAGGTCGAAATAAAAAAATGAAGAAATTTAAAAGAAAACGAAGAAATTATTCATTAACAAGATAATTATAATTGCACCAGTGATACATGTAAGGTGAGTTAACCTCAAAATCTCAAAGACAGGCTGACAGCTGACAGGGCTCAAAGGTGGTTGAGACCACCGCTAGTAGGTGTCGCAAAAATGGAATGCGTCAAATTTGAATTCCATTATAATTTGCTATTATCGCTACGAAAACTTTCAATTTTAAGAAAATAAAAATAAATTGTCAGGTCTGAATCCATTTTAGATCATGCAACTTCAAGTTACAGTATCATTCGTCTCTTGAATATGTTTTTCATTATAGACATTAGTGAGAGGTATTTTTTGTAGACCATTTTGAAATAAGCAAAGTGTTTCCTTAGAATTTTCTCAAATATATTCTGATATCGTTGTCTGAAAACGAAATTCAAACATTCCATTTGTCGACAAAAAATTCTCGTGGCCAAAAAAATGGTTTAACCTACATTAAACGCATAGAATATCTCTCTTATAAAGTTAAAGATTTAACAAACAAAAAACAAAAAAAAACAAAAAAATTAAAAGATGGAATATTTGAGAAAATCGTTTTTTAATATTTTCAGATAAACATTGTAATTTTCAAGATTTTCTAATTTCTCTTGAAAATTTCTCAAGTTTTTAATTGAACAATTTTAAAGAAAAATAAATTTTCAATTTCAAACTTTCATCAATTGGATAGTTGAACGATTTCTGGTTCAAAAATATAAATCCACACTATCATTGTCAATACTTTGAGTTTAAGAATGCATCAATGAATTTCTAAATTGTTAAAATTATATAATTTTGAAGAAATTATAAGCCAGAAATAATAAAAATGTAACGATTTTTAATTTTGTTTGAAACTAAACGCTTAAAAAAAGTTCAATTGTTATTTATACACAAACGTTCAAAGTTTAAATTTAACACTGAAATTTTAACGCTTCAAGGCTTTCAATTTGAAAGAATTCAGATTCAAATAAATTTTTCAAATTTTGTTATACTTTTTGTATATCGCATTTTGAGTGTTCATCAATTCTAAGCGCAAATATTTCATATAAAATTTTCTTTCACACCTCAATAACAAAATTAAATCAATATTCAATCAAATAATAATAACAATGTAATAGTTTCAAATAACTTTTCATACTCATAGAATAAATTGTTTCACGCTAGTTGCTAAGATTATTCACAAATCATAATTAATAACGAAAAATTAGAATAAGTTAACATTTACTGTCTTTATAGAAAATTTTATAAACAAATGCGCAATAAATGAGTTTTTCTCAGCTAAGTTGATTTTCCTGAAACTTCAAAACTTGTAATTATAATTTTAAGATCGTTCTAACTCCGAACACATACTTCAAATTAAATAGCTTAACTTCAAATTGTACAATTTCGAATTCAATACATTTTGATGTTCTAAATGCGCGATTGTTTAATTTTGAACTCTAAAAATTTAAGATTAATCAACTTAGACCTTTCTTAAGTTCAAGAGACTCAGTTTTGAACATTTTCAATTATTAAGATAATTTCTGTATTAAGGGGTTAGGCCACCCTAGTCCTTTCGAAAAATCGATTTTTTTTTCTTTGTTTTAAAGGTTTCCTTAAGGCCTCAAAAATGATATCCCAAAAGATTATGGCCGAGAAAAAGCTTTAAGTACTCCGTTTTCGAGTTTTAGTACAAGGCCGTCTGGTCCGCAGCGAGTCCCTTTTATTAGCGCTAGCTAACAATGTTAGCCGATGTTATTGTAAATATTTATTTCCTGAATAGTCTGGCGAGTTTAGAATTGTGGATAGGGATGGGCGATTCTGGATCGATTCTTCAAAGATCGATCTTTTTCACTCAAAAGATCGATCTTTTGAATCGATTCTTTGCGAGTCGAGTTTTTTATTGGATCGATTCTTTACCCCCAGAATCGAAGAAGCGATTCATTCATTTTTATTTATTTATATGTCCGTCCTATAGTTTCGTGACCACGGCGTACATTTTTTATCTTTATTGCTCCAATAGTTTTTCCTTTTGTGCCCCAGACTGCATCTCAATCTAAGCGCAAGCGCGACCTGCGCTCAAAATGTTTATTACCAACGTTTAGAAATGGAATAGACCTCTTTTTCTATCCTTTATTGTCAGAAAGGGAGGTCCGAAACTTTTTATGGCATTGAAGTTGCATGTGTAGCGAGTCGTCTGATTGGTTGACTTTTTTTTACTTGCGCGTGGTGAGACCATAGTTTGTTCGACCATGACAGACTAGTATATTTGAGTATATTCCAGTAGACAGAAGCAAAGATATTATCTTTGACAGAAGAAAGAATAATGTAAATAAAATCATATTTATATATTAGTTGTTTGAATATCAGATTTTGGTTCGGATTGTAATGTGGTACTTTTTATATTCCAATATCCAATTTCATCCAATTTTTTTTACACCTCTGATTGCCTGCACTTTATATTCCAAAGACCTTGGATACTAATGGGCCCAAGTGGGGAACCATACATAACAATTTTGTGAGGCTCCTCACTTGGGGTGATCGCTAGAGAGATTGATCAGCAACCTGGGTCGGAGCAGTGTTGCGGAGTGAACGTGTCATTTACTATATAAATAACACGAGAACCCCAGATCAATCTAAAACATCTATACCTAACACCTACATACCCATCTACCCTATACCCACATACCGATCTACCTCATACCTATATACCTATTTCACTACCTTCCAACCGTGCAAGTCACGCCTACCCCGAAAGGGAAATGGCATAATGGTATAATAATAATAATAATAATCCAACAGCATGTTGATAAAACATCGATTCTTTCAAGATCGATTCTTCTGATTCGATTGTTTTGCTGTATCGATCTTAATAAATTCGATCCTGGATCGATTCATGAATCGATCTTTTCGAGAGACCCTGACGGACCGACCGAACGCAAACATTACGCTACAACGTAACGGTAAAGTAATATGGCATTATAATTGATAAAAGAAACAAAATTAATATTTAAACTGTTGCAATTATAATAAAACGTTGAAATTTACGTTAAATGGCCATGCCGTAATTGCAACAAGTTGCTTTTGCTGCGTTAAAACATAAAAAAAAACATAGTGATTGTCATTGCAGTCGGGCCCCTGCATATTGGCAACCCGTTAACGGGGCTTCAAGTGGGTTGCCCGTCTGCAGGGGCCTGACTTGAATGACAGCCACTTTGTTTTTTTATTTTTTAACGATGAGAAAGCAAGTTGTTGCAATGACGGCAGGACCATTTAACGTAAATTTTAACGCTTTATTATAATTGCAACAGTTTACATATTAATTTTGTTTCTTTTATCAATTATAATGCCATATTACTTTACCATTACTTTACCATTACTTTACCGTTACGCTGCAGCGTAATGTTTGCGTTCGGCAGGTCCGCCAGGGGAATCGCCCATCCCTAATTGTGGATCGGCTGTTTCAGTTAGGCATGATCCGACCCACTCATGGTCTAGTCGAAAAACGTTCCATTTTCGGTCAACTCGCGCATACCAGCTCCACGGCCATCATACCACCTCCACTTTATCTCAAAACTACATTTTTGTAGTTGGCCGGAAACATAACTCAGACAATTTTCAACCGATTGACTTGAAATTTGGAATATATCTTCGAAAATACATTGTCTATAGAAGTACGTATGATTTTTTTTATATATTGCATAGTTCATTTGTTATTAACAATTATATGACGATTTTTTAGGCAAATTTCTCACTTTCCACTTTAGAAGTGCGCTATTTTGTCAAAAATCAATATATCGAAAAAATCCTACGTACTTCTCTAGCTTATACTATATATAATCGAAAAAATTCAGGCCCTAATCATAATTCATTGAATTAGAGGAGCTGTTATTCCGGCCGTGGAGCATAGAAAAAAAAGACGTCCTCGCAAAAACGCTGTACCGCCGCCATTTTGAAATAAATTGCCTCAAAAAAAATATTTGAAGCAGTTAATGATATGTATAATAAAGTCCCATTTCTGTAATCTCAATTTATTTCGTAATATTTCTGAAAAAAATTCACAAAAAAGCCTATTTTTTCGGCCTCTAGGGAATGTTGTTAAATATCCGGCTGCTTGAAGGACCAAAATGTTTTTGTTTGCTGCAAGTTATGTCGAAAAGGAGTGTGGGTGTAAATTGTAAATTGAAAGTTTGTAGAAAATTAGTATATTTACACTTAAACACTTCATCATGTACAGGAGTTAAGACAGTTATAATAATGTTGCGAAATGTAATAGACCGAATTGTCAGAGGTTCCGAACTCTATGACGGTGGAAGAGTATCTGTCGTTTTGGATTTTGAGACGCCAGTCGAAATACAGAGTGGAAGGGATGTCGATGTACAAAGTAGTGGGAACATTTTGACCGATCTTATTGGCGATAGACAGAGAATAGTGGGGTCAAGAAAAACGCCTACAATTTGGTCAGTCAGGTCGTTACAGACAATTTCCAGAAATTTTAAATGTGTTCCCAATAAGGGTTCATAAATTTGAGTTGTAAACTGGCAACGTGAAAAATCCTGTTGGCCCGATGGGAACCTTTCTTCATAAAGATTAAATCCCTAAGTAAAGAGTAGTAAACGAAAGTACAAGATATCATAGGTAAAGTGTAGTAAACTAAAGGACAAGATTTACGAAGGACTCAAGGCTGCTTAAGCTATTGTAGTTACAATCGTAATAAAACTGCAGATGTGAGAATTCAGCCAAAAATTTGAGAAAGTTGAGAGTTGAAGAAAGCCAGCAAAAATGAATAATACAGAGAAGCTCACAAAATATAGCATAAAATAAATTGGGTTCGTAGAACGCAACATGTATAAAAATCGTTTGAACAATTCACATTTTTCGGTCACTATGAAAAATATGATAGCAAGGAGTCTTTGCCAAAACATTTTAAGTTGATTCCGCAAAAAAAATCACATCTTTTCATCAAAAAATGGTTATAATGTGCATTTGTTTATACAAATTGTTTGAATAATTGGCAATCATTTCCTAATGATTGCGAATCAGGAAAAAATGACTTTTTTTAATTAATTTGTTTATTACATTATTAAAAAATTTTGTTGTTACGCTAGTTTACTGAAAATTATTTTTAGTTATTTATTACATTGATTTGTGATCTTTTTTAATGAATTTGAAAGTCTTAGAAGAAATGGTATCACGGAAAAGTTTAGCAACAAAAAGTTGTAACTTTGTTGTTAAATAACAAATTTCTGTTGAGTCAAAATAAAATATACGCAGTTAGTCATTATACCCGGAAGCCTTACGTTTATTTCTAAAAAATAAACATTAAAATCCGTTAAGAAGTGCATTGTCCGTCGATTTTTGTCCAAAAAAGGAGCTTTTCCACTGTGCGACGGGTCAATTGACCCCATGGGTCGGGTGTCAAATAATGATTTTAAACAGTTCCTACAGTCAAAACTTGACGATAGAAGTTTGCTATATTCATATTACATTGTTAATATAAGTGGAGAAGAGTAGTGAGTCCTGAAAAAGTACAACAAAGAAGTGAAAATGCTCGCCTACCCCAGCGTAGTCCTACCGACGTCGCACGTTTTTCTCTTAACTTTTCAGATGTACCTTCTCACGTAAGATCTGCGAATTGACTAAAGAAGAGCTTAAGTCAGTGTAATTACTATGTAGCAATAGTTTTCAGTAGGCTAAAGTAGGAAAAAAAATTGTTTATAATGTTTTAAACAAAATAATGAACAAAAGCCATTTTTTGTGATTCGCAATGATTAGTTTTTTGAAATTCACAGTTCTTATACAGAATATGAGAGAAATGTATGCCTTATTATGATTATTTATAAATATCTGCTGCTTTGCAGCATTATTTAAACAATTTTCATAAACAAGTACACAGTTTTCGTATGTCACAATGAATAGGCTCCATTGTTTTGCAGAATTGACCAAAAATGTCTTGCTAATGACTTCTTGCTTTCATTTTTTCAAATTAACAACAACTGGTAATTATTTGAACAATATTTGTAAACAAATTCACATTTTTAACATTATTCTCCGAAAAAGGCCAATTTTTTGCGGAACATAAAATGTTCTGTGATGAAATAACAGCAAAAACAATGTTGGGGTCAATTGACCCCTACCGGTAATAGACTATAAAAACTCGATTTTTTTAAAAGTGCGTGCATCCAAAATTTCCGAAAAGATGGTCAAATACTTCTATTCATATATAATTAAAAGTAACCGCTGCGGAGATTTACCACTTTAAAACCCAGCAAAAAAGAAAGTATTGATACGAATTGAATTGAAAAGACTAAGACACCCTGCAAATCCCACTTTGCGACAATGACGCATTGGACCTATATGTCAATGCATGTAAATTCGTGAAGACGGTATCTCAATTTTGAATCTTTCTATACGTACAAATACAGTGCAAAAGTCTAAAGTCAGCGAATACACTTCAATGCGCCAGCACGCAAACGCTTCAATATTGGTCAATGCGTCTGAATTCTTGAGAGTAAAATACACACTTGAATTCGCCCCAATGCGTCACGGCGAATTTCAGCAAGTGTTGATTTGAACAATTTAATCCGTAACAGGAAAACGAACGTGCAGGGCATATAGAATTTATTGTAAATGTTTAGTAAATTGTCTCGTAGCTCAGTGGCTGGTACTCTGGACTGATACACGAGGGATCCGTGTTTCAAGTCTCGACGCATGCACTTTTTATTAATTTTTTTCTGATTGACCTCGACCACGCATTCATATGAATTCACACGCATTCAATTCGCAATGTCTCAATTCATCTAAATGCGTCTCAATGCGTTCAAACGAATCAGAAACCGGGATTCACGCGCATTATAAAAATGTTAATTCGCCCCAATCCGTATCAATTCTTTCTTTTTTTCCGGGAAATCGAAAGGAGTCAATAGACCCAGCCTGGTACTTCTAGTGTTAAACATACCTCACTTCACAGTAAATAATATTATATTTTGATTTTATTTTAAAGTACTATGTTCATTTAAATAAATATTTTTCACAATTATTAGATATTATTTATTATTTAAATACTTGTTAATTTCAGCATTATAGGTACTTTTTATGTAAAATTGTTGTAGGCTCAAATGAACCAAAGAAAAACGTAAAATTTAGATAATTTTGACCATTTTTTCATCTGTAAACTAAATAGTCTGCATTCTATTCTTTAAATACAACATTTGCTACTATTAACTATGTGCAGGTAGGCGGAGCCAAGCAAGTAATTGCAGGCAGCGCTCGCAGTGGCGAAACTTGAAAGTACTTGTATGCAGCGAGATCCGTCTTGAACGTTGCTTAAATATACGCGAGTGCCACGATTTGTTGCAAAAAATCTTAATTATTACTGAAAATGCCCCCCCCCCCCCAAAAAAAAAGTCGGTGTCTGTGTTGCGTGGTCGGGTGTGTCAACAATCGTTTGAATTCGCCGGAAACTCATCTTCATAGTTTTCCAAGGAGAGAACACCTCAAAGATCAGAGTTTAAGATCCCTGCAAAAAAATATCCATTTAAAATCGATTGACTGCAATTCAAAAATAAAATCGTCAATCGACAATTTTGGTGAAATGCAATTCAAGTCTAATATGGTGAAATGCATTTAATATCCAATTGTTAAATCGCAATTGAAAAATTTGTCAGTGAATTGAATTGAATGTCTGCAGCAGCAGCGAATTGTAGATATGCAGTAGAATCAGTGTGCGGCCTATTGCACTGAATGTTTCGCAAGCCAATGAACCGTCTTTTGGATTCAATTTACAACTTTCAATTTGAAAAAGAAGTTTGTAAATGGTTTTATATTATGCAATAGAGGTTAACGTAAAAATGGAGATTGGTCATGCGATGCATCTTTGCATTGAATCGCACATAAATTTATAGGCCGGAATTTTTTTTAATTGTAGTTTTGCAGTAAAATTTTAATTTATTGAATAATTAAATAATAAGTTGATAAATAGTATTATTGGAGGGATTGAAATGGTTAATTGATAAAAAGGAATAACAGTTGTTACATAATTTGTACCTTTGGACTAAAGTTCAATAAATATTGATTGTTTGAGGAGAATAAAAATTGATTTTGGACATAAATTAACAATATGATACAAATAATATTAATCGAATTTTGTTGACTTAAAGTAATTATTGAAACTAATTCCATGTTTAATGAATAAAGTAAAATATTTCAATTGGAAAATAATTGAAAAAATCATTAATTGTTGAAATAAAAAAATATATTTTCAAACTATATGCATTTAATAGTATAATAAATAAAGAAGGTGCAATTTCTACTAAATACAAAATGAAATGCAATAATTTTTTAACTTCTGAGAGTTACTTAAATGTTATTTTTTCCAGAACACGAATTAATTATCAAAATTACTGTGGGATGAAAGCATGAGGAAAGCTTTGAAGCAGGTATAAGTTATATAGACAACAATAATACTCTTTCAAATAAGCACATTTTTCTTTTTTATTCAGGTTTATTTCAGAATATAAAATTGAAAATAAAAGTATGGATAATACATTCGAACCCTGTAGAATGAATAATATTAAATTATGAATATTCACGAACAGGCAATCTATATTTCACTGCGTCCAACATTAAACAATTTTTAAAATTGAAGAAATTTTAAAATATGAAATTTAGAATATTCATAAAATCATGAAGTTTCGGTAAATTAATAAGGTTCCGACGATCTTGTACTATTTACAGAATGCGACAAACATGAAAAGTAGTGATTTCATACCTTACCTTAAATTCTACTTAAGATTTTCGAAACTCATAAATCAATATTTACTCTTCTTTTTTCTGTTGGATTGTCAACATATTTTTATAAAAGTTTCGTAAGTCACTAATGTTATTAAATTTACAAAATATTCTTGAAGCAACTAGAGAAAAAAGACTTTCGATTTTAGTGCATTTTTAGCTTTGAACACCGCATTACAGTTCGGGCGCATGCGTTCGATCCGCATCAGAAGCGATATTATTTAGAAAATGTTTAAAAAATGGTTATTTCTCAAACTTATCTACTAACATCCGCTTTTTAATAAAAATGTTAGTTCCAATCTTTCTTGACACTGATCCGCATTTGGACCTATGTATATTTAAAAAAAAATCAAAAACTGCACTCGGACTTACTTTCAGAGGTTAGCAATAGATTGATCAATTGTATTTCAAATGAATAATAAATTTAAAAAAATATAAATAAAATAAATGAAAAATAAAATTCGAAATAAACAAATAAATTAAATAAATTAAAATAAAAAAATACATGTATCAAAATTCACTTTGTACGCTGGTGCACTCTTATTGATGTCTGTCTTATGACTTCGCTGCATATCCCAGCAAAAAAGAAAGAATTGATACGGATTGGGGCGAATTCACATTTCTGTAATGCGCGGATATCCCGTTTTCTGATTCGTTCGAACACATTGAGACGCATTTAGATGAATCGAGACAGCGCGAATTGAATGCGTGTGAATTCGTATGAATGCGTGGTCGACGTCAATCAGAAAAAAAATTAATAAAAAGTGCATGCGTCGAGACTTGAAACAGCGATCCCTCGTGTATCAGTCCAGAGTACAAGCCACTGAGCTACGAGAAAATTTACTAAACATTTAAAATAAATTCTATGTGCCCTGCACGTTAGTTTTCCTGTTACGGATTAAATTGTTCAAATCAACACTTGCTGAAATTCGCCGTGACGCATTGGGGCGAATTGAAGTGTGTATTTTACTCTCACGAATTCAGACGCATTGACCATTGTTGGAGCGTTTGCGTGCTGACGCATTGAAATGTATTCGCTGACTTTAGACTTTTGCACTATATTTGTACGTATAGGAAGATCCAAATTGAGATACCGTCTTCACGAATTTACATGCATTGACACATAGGTCCAATATTGGACGTTCGGCGGACCGGCCGAACGGAACGGATACGCTACAGCGTATCCTTATTGGGATCTGAAATCATGATGTCACGTCGTCACGTGACAGGCAATATGGTGGAAACAACGAGGTCACTTTTGAAATAATACAGGCGATACCAGCAGTTTCAAAGTGTTTTTTGCGATAATGACGACTGAAATAATGCTAAGCATTAGTGACATTTGCGAATTTACTGCTTCTACACTGTTTTCTAGAAATTTGATAGAAGGAGAAAAGGTTTTACATGATGCATCATGTCCATGGACACATTTTATTCTGTGGCAAAATGCCCAACGAGTTGAACAACAAAACCAATATCAATTTAATTGCATTTTGTTTGCAATCTTCATATCTTATAGAAACCCCTCGCGAAATTGAAGGGAAAATAAGCTTCCAGGGCATTATACAATCTATGAAATGTAGTTGCAAGGCCGGTTTGAGTGAAAAGTGCAAACATGTGGTTGCAGTTTTATTGCATTTGCATAAGTATCTATCATAAATATGCTTTATATAATCAAAAAGTATTTTATTTAATATTATAATGATAAAAGTTATACTTAGGAATTATCAATTTGCATAATTCAAGAAAATTATACCCTGTTTTGACAGAAAACCAGATTTCCTAATTTGGAGGTTATGTTGTGCTGTCATAACAAACCAAAGAAATCCGAATTTATTTTGCCGAACTCATTATTTTCTCTTTTTATATATATGAAAGCGTGTTTTGTAATGATCCTTTTTAGATTAATTTTGTAAAATTGATTTCAAATATATATTTTTTATTATATAGTACTGATATAAGGATTTTAGAGCTTGGTATCTTGCACGGATATGAAATCTTTGTGGAACACTCCACAAGCAAAAGCACTTGAAAATTATAATTCAGCCCCGCTAAGAGATCAATCGTTTCTTCAAATCCGCTTTTGTTATAATCACTTTCACACAACTTTTTTTACTATCAGGAAATTGATGAAACCGCACATCTTAATTTTTACAGGCTTTGCTTGAGCATCTATAAACAGAACAAAATCTTTTACTTTTCGTTTTCCTGGGACTGAATTTCATTCCCAGATCGTCTACTTTAACTTTATCAGACATTTTTTTATTAAATCACCTTACCAATAATCAATTTTACTCAATTTTAATCAAAATAAAATTTAATTTCAGCGCATTAGTAATGCGGCCGTTTAAAACTGACCTCGTTGTTTTAGTACTACATTTGGCCACCAGATAGCGTATCGCTGTATTTCAGATCCCAATAGTATCCACATCGTATCCTCTCCGTATCATGAAAGAAAAAGTCATTAAAAAAGAAAGATGCACATTTCTCTTGTTGAAACTCGGATTCTACGTGAGATTTTGCGTTCAAAGGTCATGGAGTAATCGCAATAGTTTTTCTTGCAACCTTAAAAACTTTAAAAAAATATAATACTTATCGATAACGTGGGCTGAAGGCGACTTCAAGCGCATCCATAATCGCGTAACTAGTATATTGCGCGCGGAGTTTGAAAATAAAATTCAAAATTGCAAATGTGGCAAATAAATGTGAATGAATATAATAAATAATGAAATTAATGTAAAAAACGGTGGCGATGTTTCAAATTAGCAGGTAGATTGTAAAAAGTTTGTCGGAGTCGTAGAATTTTAATTTTTTACATTTCACAGGATCCGACCTTATCGACTGCAGTAACATACGAGATAATGAAAACCAAACAAACGCACGATATAAAAAAAGTTGAAAGAAAAAAACGTTGTTTTTTGTTCTTTTTGAAAGACCGACAAGATTATCAGAACAACTTTTTGAATTTTCTTGAAAATCGAAAATTCAAATTTTCTGACCAATGAATCAAAAAATCGAATTTTTGGAAAAAGGACAGAAGATAGGAGAAAAAATAAATCAACCAAAGTTATTCAACCAAAAAAGTTCTAAAGTTCTTTTTAAATCGTTCTTGGATAGGATGCGTAGTTTCTCTTTTATTTGTAAAAAATAATATTTAAAGGTAAAAACTTCAATTGTTCAAAAAACGATACAAGCTACGAAAAAAAGTAAGCAGGCAAAAGTTGTTCAGCCGAAAAAGAGCTACAAATTTTGTTATGGATTTGTTTTTTTGATAGGATGCGTAGTTTTTGATTCAATCGTCAAGAATAAAATGAAGAATAAAAAAAATTGAATTTTTTAAAAAATTCCACAAGGTACCTCGATCTGTGGCTGCTTATTCCGAAATTGCAAAATAAAGTACAAGTTTTATTTTTCATGATTATTTTAATATTTATACTTGATTTTGTATTAATTGTTCTTCTCAGCTACACTAAAAAATGTATCAATTTTTCAACATATTTTCAAAGCAATTTGTGGATATAATTTAGGCAAAAAATTGCATTGGATAAACTTTTGTTCAATAACCTTCTGCTTCTTGATTTTTCTTTGAACCTTGTGCCATTTTTACAAACATGTAATTTTTTTTATCCTTCATGTTATTCTTTACGATTGAAACAAAAACTGCGCATTCTATCCAAAAACGATTTAAAAAGAATTTTAGAACTTTTTTTGTTGAATAACTTTGGTTGATTTATTTTTTTCTCGCATCTTCTGTCCTTTTTCCATAAATTCGATTTTTTTTATTTGTAATGCTATTTCTTACGATTAAAACGAAAACTAACTATCCTCTAAAAATCGATAATAGTGAATTTATAGATCTTTTTTGGCTCAACAATTTTTGTTTATTAACTTTTTTTCGTAGTTTGCATAGTTTCACCGTAAAATGGAATTTTTATTTTTTTTTTGTGGTTAAAACCAGAACCATTGGTAAAAAAATTTGAATTTTCGAGTTTCACGAAAATTCAAAAAGTTTTTTCTGATAATCTTGTCGGCCTTTCAAAAAGAACAAAAAGCAACGTTTTCTTCTTTTAACTTTTTTTATATCATGCGTTTGTTTGGCTTTCATTATCTCGTATGTTACCGCAGTCGATAGAGTCGGATCCTGTAAAATGTAAAAAAATTAAAATTCTACGACTCCGACAAACTTTTTACAATCTACTTGCTAATTTGAAACATCGCCACATTTTTTTTACATTAATTTCAGTATTTATTATATTCATTCACATTTATTTGCCACATTTGCAATTTTGAATTTTATTTTCAAACTCCGCGCGCAATATACTACTTACGCGCAGAGAGTATTTACTCTCTGCTTACGCAATTATGGATGCGCTTGAAGTCGCCTTCAGCCCACGTTATCGATAAGTATTATATTTTTTTAAAGTTTTTAATGTTGCAAGAAAAACTATTGCGATTACTCCATCACCTTTTAACGCAAAATTTCACGTAGAATCCGAATTTCAACAAGCGAAATGTTCATCTTTTTTTTTTAATGAGTTTTTCTTGCATGATACGGAGAGGATACGATGTGGATACTATAAGGATATTGTTCTGTGACATTTTTACTTTTTTCTTGAAAAATGTCGGATTTAATTGACCCAATTATTTAAATTATGATGAAGGATTTTTGTATTGGCATTAGGGTCTTATGATTATATTTAATTAACAACCATGCATTTCATAAAAGTTAAGGTTGGCAAACGTTTCGACCACGGATAGGGGTCCTCCTCAGTGCCAGATATTCAATAAAAATAAGGTTTTTCCCGAAAAAAACCAATAAGATTAAAATAAAAAACTCATGCATAAACTTATTGTTTCTACGTCGTGCAACTCCTCTCTCTCTCTCTCCCTCTCAGTCACCCTCTCTGTTTCTCCCTCCGCCTCTCTGTATCAGCTTCCTCTCTGTGTGGTCTCTAAAAAATGGGAATCAAAAGAATACAGAAATAAACTCACCGTTAAAAATCTGAAGGTATATCATGCCAACCCTTCCAGAATTTATGGTATGCCAAAAATCCATTAGACAGGTACCCCGCTTAGACCGATAATCTCATACGTAGGAAGCGCGACATTCAACTTAGCAACCTTCTTAAAAAATATTATTGCTAATAATATTGAAGCTCCTAAATCGAGAGTGCTTAACAGCTTCAATTTAGTGAAGAAAATGAGGAATTTTAGGATCCCGGAAAATCACGTGTTTACATCACTAGATGTTGTTATTCTCTCTTCACAAATGTGCCGAAAGAGAAGGTAGTTGAGGCGGTCCGTAGCCGGTGGAATAAAATTCGCGATAAGACAAAAATTCAGTGGGAAGATTTTGAAGAAGGGCTTCGGTTATGTCTGGATAGCACGGACTTTAATTTCAAGGAAAAAACGTATTTCCAAAAAAGAGGGCTACCAATGGGCTCTCCCCTTTCACCAGTTTTAGCCGATATAGTTATGGACGACCTTGAAACATTTATTTTACCGAAAATAGGTTTCCAGGTACCTCTGTATGTTCGTTATGTCGACGACATACTTGTAGCTCTTCCAGAAAACGAAGTAGACAATTTTCTACAAGTTTTCAATCTGAACGATTTTGGAATTAAATTCACCTTAGAGAAAGAACAAGATAGGGCAATAAATTTTCTAGATGTCACATTTCTCAGGAACAATAGCCAGGGAATAAATTGCAATTGGTTCTGCAAACCAACCTGGTCCGGCAGATGCCTTAATTTTGATTCTAACCACCCACAAAAATACAAAAAAAGCGTAGTGTTCAATATGGTCGACAGAGCCATTCTCCTTTCCGATAAACAGTTTCATCAAAGTAACTTGCGATTGGTGGAAGACACTCTTTTACCCGCAACAGTTTGTTAGAGAAAATATCAATCTCAGATTGAATTTTTTTGGCCAAAAAGGAACAGCCTAGAACCAATGAAATAGGTCAAAACGTGGAAATTAAATCATTTATTAGCATTCCATACGTTGAAGGACTATCGGAAAGAATCGCGAGAATCCTCGGGCAATACGACATAAATTAAATAAATTGCATAATAGCAATATTATTTATGGCATTTGGTGCAAAGGGCAAAATTGCAATGCGGTTTATATCGGTCAAACTGAACGTCCGTTAGGAGTAAGGGTTAAGGAATACAGAAGGGACATAAATAAGATCCCTGAAAAACAGACAATGCTTACCAGACATAGCGTTGAAAAGGATCATTTTTTCGATTTTGAAAACGCGAAAATTCTTGCGAATGAATGCCACTATCGTGAACGTCTGGTGATGGAAATGTGTCACATTGCTGGTAATAGTAATGCGGTCAATTTGAGAACCGACGTGGCAAACCTTTCAAAAATTTATTTGCCTGTGGTACAGAGAAAAAAAATCTGAAAACACGTGTTGGCAATGGTCGCCCTGCGATGGAGTCGAGGGTGGAGTGACCCAGAATCCGGGCCCCATGCTGTCATTGAGTTTTACTACCGCAGCCCTTTAAAAATTAAAAGTATCTTTCTTTCCATTTTATAAAGTTGTTAAACTGTAGTACCTCTGAGAATGTTCTTTCAGTTTTCTTCGTGATTTTAAACAGAGCGGATGTCTCTAATTTTACGTCGAAAAACTAACTTCTCATAATTTTCAGAAACTTGTTTTCTAATTTACGAATAATTGTCTTTGTTTTCGAATTATTAACTTCCTTTCAAACTGTACAAGTGAGTGCTTCTGTTTAACGTGCTTGTGAAGTTTGTGAATATTGTGTTTGTGGGATTACGAAGTGGTTTACTTCACCCGCAATCACCTCACCTTCTGCAACGAAACGGGAAGACCACTCACCACACAGAGAGGAAGCTGATACAGAGGTGGAGGGAGAAACAGAGAGGGTGACTCAAAGGGAGAGAGAGAGAGAGAGGGGGGGGGGGCTGCACGACGTAGAAACAATAAGTTTATGCATGAGTTTTTTATTTTAATCTTATTGGTTTTTTTGCGGGAAAAAACCTTATTTTTATTGAATATCTGGCACTGAGGAGGCCCCTTATCCGTGGTCGAAACGTTTGCCAACCTGAACTTTTATTAAATGCATGGTTGTTACTTATAAACATAATCATAAGTCCCTAATGCCAATACAAAAATCCTTCATCATAACTATAAGGGTACGCTGTAGCGTATCCGATCCGTTCGGCCGGTCCGCCAGGGATGCGTCATTGTCGCAAAGCGGGATTTGTAGGGTCTCTTAGGCTTTTCAATTCAATTCGTATCAATACTTTCTTTTTTGCTGGGATTCTTGACACGACTGCGGACTTCAATTCTTCTACTTTAATAACGTTAGTTTCAGCCAATTGTTTCCCTTTTTCGATAGTCGTCATTGTAAAATTAATAGAATGATTAATTGACTCAAAAACCGTTCTTAAACACAAATCCACCTGTAATATTCACATTTTTTAAAACACTTGAACCACAATTTATGACAAATATTATAAAAAAAGGTAAGTAGCAAACTTACCTTCTTTTCTGTGATTTCCATTTTCGATCAACTATTTCAAACTTTTACTATTTTTTCAACAATTCTCACACTTTTTCACAACTTATTGCACAGTGACACAGCCGATTCTAGCGTACAAGTAATGCCATTAGTCACCACCGTGGCGTTACCCGTTCACCTGCACTACAGAGGGTCCAGAGACAGTGTGGCAACCTAGCCGGAAGCCGCCATTTTACGGTCTGGTTTGCTAAGGTCGGCGCGATTTTTAAAATTACGCAAACGCAGATCCTGTAAAATGAAATCAATAAAACTATACATTTATTGAAGTAAATAAATTTACAAGCTATTAACCCATACATCCAGGGGACAGTTAATTTATTGAAATAAATAAATAGAACAAGAAGCTATTAACCCACGCACCCGGGAAAGCTGATTTATTTAAATTAATAAATAAATCATAACCCTCAACTCTTACATACCTGACGGTATTTTAATTTATTTTGAAAAATTGAAATAATAAGCCCACACACCCACGTGGATCTTTGCTTTATTTTAATAAATTTGAAAATAAAAAAATAAAAAATCTACATCATTTTTTATTTTATAAAATAAATAAAAAACCAAAAACTTTAATCCCGATACCCGAGAGTATCTTCCCATCAATATATTAGAAAATTAAAATAAGAAACCCACGCACTTTGTACATCATATTTTATTTTATGAAATTATTAAAAAAGAAATAAATTTTTGAAGAAATATAATTTTTTTAAATATAAATCTGCGAATTGAAATGGATGATTTGCTCAATGAAGATACAGTTTTTATTATTTTACAAATATTTTTTGTAGTGGGTAAACAATTGAGAACAAAGCTGTAATATGTTTAATCAATATTTCACAGTATAAACTTGTATAAAAACGTTTTATAAAAAATGATTACTTATAAAAATATATTTTTCAGTTATGTATGGTAAATTTAAAAAAAATCATTAAATAGTTGATGACAATGATTCACAACTCGCACACCAACTTAAGAATGTTTTCTTCAACTACTTGTGTATTTAACCATAAAAAAATTATTAATAACTATTTACCTGGCGATTCTGTACATCTTAACTGCATAAAATGCTTAAAAAACAATCATGATGTATACTGTTTACATCAATGTATACTGCACACTAAGCGCCTCCGCTACCAAGGTATACTAAGTATATCTATATATGTGGCGGAAGTTGACGTAAAATGGCAGAGCCAATCAGTAAAAATGACACTAGGTTGCCACACTGTCTCTGGACCCTCTGTAACCTGCACATACTCAATAGACGTGGTCGAAAACGCTGTGTACGTAAATCGATTTAGATGGATCATCAAGCAGAGACTCAATTATTAAGTTCTTTTCATTCTCGGTGGGCTTTGAAAATTTCTTCTTTGAATTTTTCAAATTCTTTTTTCGTTTTATTGTAGAGTAGAATCGTTGCACTTCAATTTTCTTCTTTTCAGATGGCTGATGTTGTGGTCCAGTTTCAATACTTGTTGGTTTTTTGTGCGATTCTTAAATTTTATCCTACGTTTATCCTATGAAAAAAGTGCAAGAAACCGTTTTATTTTTGCATTGTGTTTGGAGTCGGCAATTTGTTCGAAAAAATTCATTTGCCAAATTTTCCACCCATTGCCCCACGAAAATTCAAAACATTTTGCATACTTGAGTGAGTAATTATAAATTCAGTCACTATCCTGTATTAAATTTGCAAAACGTTCGTGATACGGCAACATTAATAATTATAAACAAATTATTATTTTGTTAATCACTCCCCAGCGAAAATACCGAAGATTTTGCAAAATGCTGTTTCTGTGGCATATGTGAGAATATGTAGGAATATAAGGGAATATTTTGGAATATAAAGAATATCAAGAATATCTGGGAATATGAAAAGAATATATGGGAATATTTAGTGAGTGTACCAAGAATATCAGAGTGTTCGACCCCTCGGAAAAACCCAAGAACTCGCGAATGGCTTTTGAAAAATGAAAAAGGTGAACTATCTTAATCAATTACGACGAAACTATACATTAAAATTTTTTTTTTAATTTCTGAATATTATAATAAAAATTTTGTTTTCATAAATCAGTTATGGGAACTTAGACTTTTGATGCTTGATGGAGCAAAACCTTCGGTATTTACGCTGGGGAGTGATAAGCAAAATAATAATTTGTTTAAAGTTATTAATGTTGCCGCATCACGAACGTTTTGCAAATTTAATACAGGATGGAGACTGAGTTTAAAATTACTGACTCAAGTTTGCAAAATGTTTTGAATTTTCGTGGAGATTTTGCAAATTAATTTTTAAAAATAAATTGCCAACCAGATCACATTTTGCAAAATTTGATTTTATGTTCAGCATATGAAGAAACAAATACACACTTTGTTTGAAGACCTTCGGAATTTTTGTTAATTGATTAGCTATTCCCACTAGTCTATAGATATAGGGTCCACTTTTATAAAAAAAAAAAACAAGTTCACACGGTTTATATTTTTCTTTAAAAAAGCAAGTGGCGGCTCAGCCCGACTGTCAGCTTAGCCCTACTCTCCCCTATTACAATTGCAATTCATTGATTTCGAACAAGAATAGAGTCTTTAACCTTCTTAGTTTATTATATAACAAGTATAAGTTAAAATGGTTCATTTCTTTCTTTAAAATTGAGATTTTCATATTCAGAGCAATGCAACATTTCCAGCATCCCTAAATTCCTTAAAATCTCTTAATTCTATGAAATCTCTTAAATCCTTGAATATTCTAATTCTTCTAAATTATTTTAATGTGCAGAATTCTTGACTTTTTAAATTGTAAGTCTCCAGAATTGAAAAATGCCAAAAGGATATTTAGAACTAAAAACGTTAGCTTTCCAATTTAGCCCTTTTCCACATAATTCTGTGAAAAAATTCTCTCTCTACAATAAAACGAAAAAAGAATTTGAAAAATTCAAAGAAGAATTTTTCAAAGTCTACCGAGAATGAAAAGAACTTAATAACTGAGTCTCTGCTCGATGAGTCATCTAAATCGATTTAAGTACATAGCGAATTCGACCACTTCTATAGTAGCAAATGATGTATTTAAAGAATAGAATACAGACAATTTAGTTTACAGATGAAAAAATGGTCAAAATTATCTAAATTTTACGTTTTCGTTTGGTTCCTTTGAGCCTACGACCATTTTACATAACTAGCTGTGAATTCGATCTCGAATGTTTCCACTTTGTTTGTATTTATATAATTATATGGTGCTCATTTCACGAGCACTTTGCTTCCCGTCAGCAAATGTATTTGCTTCCTCATAGAGGAAGCATTAGTTATTTTTTTCAATAATAGACAAACCAAAGTCTTCATTTTGCTCAATTTAAAAATAGAAATTTACCAAAAACGAAAAACTACAAAATAATACAAAAAATGTTTTAAATACAAAGACAAATCAGATAAATCAAATCTTGCGTTCGAAATAATAATTTTTTGAGCTGGAAAAGGGAAAGGAAAAGTTCTGTCGCACCCCATCTCTTTCCCAGCTTTATGATTTCTTCACAAAAATTGTCATAATATTACTCTATTTGAAGATTTATGATCAGAAAGTCTTTTCTATTCATGCATCAACTTTAAATTATGTTATGTTATGTCGATGAAAAAAGTTTTTCTGTTTGAAACTGATGATTCAGATATTATGAATGAGCAGAACTTCCCTAATCTTCAATAAAGTGTATTATTATTATTATAGATCAATCGATTTGCCTCGAATCAAGAGATTTGTTCCGTTCTTGCATCAATTTTGAAGTATGTTACTGAAAAAAGTTTTCCTATGAAAAACCGATTTTCAAAATATATAAATTACCATAACTTCTCAACTCTTCAATAAAATGTATTAATATTATAGGTCAATCGATTCGTCCCGAACCAAGGAATCTTTTACATTCTTGCATCAACTTTGAATTATGCTAATGAAAAAAGTTTTGCCATAAAAAACCAATTTTCAAAATATATAAATTACCATAACTTCCCTACAATTTGATAAAATGTATTAAAATTATAGGTCAGTCGATTCGTTTCGAACCAAGGAATCTTTTATATTGTTGCATCAACTCTGAATTACGCTAATGAAAAAAGTTTTACTATAAAAAACCGATTTTCAAAATATATAAATTACCATAACTTCCCTACTCTTCAATAAAATGTATTATTATTATAGGTCAATCGATTCGTCCCGAACCAAGGAATCTTTTACATTCTTGCATCAACTTTGAATTATGCTAATGAAAAAAGTTTTACTATAAAAAACCGTATTTTCAAATATTATGCATTACCATAGCTTCCTTACTCTTCAATAACAATTAATAATATTATAGGTCAATCTATTCGACTCGAATTAACACACGTTTTCTGTTTTTGCATCAACCTTAAATTATGTTCATGAAAAAAGTTTTACTATGAAAAACCGATTTTCAAAATATATACATTACCATAACTTCCCTACTCTTTGATAAAATGCATGATTATTATAGGTCAACCGATTAGTTTCGAACCAAGGAATCTTTTATATTCATGCATCAACTCTGAATTATGCTACTGAAAAAATTTTTACTATAAAAAACCGATTTTCAAAATATATAAATTACCATAACTTCCCTACTCTTCAGTAAAATGTATTAATATTATAGGTCAATCGATTCGTCCCGAACCATGGAATCTTTTATATCCTAGCATCAACTTTGAATTATGAGAATGAAAAAAGTTTCACTTTAAAAAACCGATTTTTAAAATATTATTGAGTGCTAGAAAAAAATGCAATAAATATTTTTAGAAATCCTTCGGCCAGTTTCAAGATATTAGTGCGGAAAATAAGCTCTCCAAATTTCATTAATTTATCTACAACCGTTTTCTAGTTATCGTGTTCACAAACAAGCGTGACAGCCACACATCCACACATCACACACACACACACACACATCCGGACAATTGCTTAGAACATTGTATTAGACATTTTTAAATTAGGGGGGGTTTAAATAAATGAATTGAAAAATGTTACCATTACAAAGCTTCCTCTATGAGGAAGCAAAAAGTACATATAATGCTGAAATTAACAAGTATTTAAATAATAAATAATAATAATTGTGAAAAATATTTATTGAAATTAACATAGTACTTTAAAATGAAATCAAAGTATAATATTATTTAGTGTGAAGTTAGGTATGTTTAAGCATAAATTCAATTGCTTCAGCAAGAATTTATAATGTTTTAGGTCATCCGAAATTTAATAAATTTGCCTGCTTATTACCACATTTTTATTATTTTTATATAATGAACAAATTTCTTCATCTTGAATGAATGTTTTCTTTCTTGAATCACACTTCAAGATTATGAATTTCAATTAACAAATTAATGGTTGTATTAATAGCGCGCGCTTTTGCAGCATACAGCGCAGGCGCATATCAGTAATTCACGAGTGGAGGGGGGGTGGTAATGTGAAGAGGTTTTGTACGTACATCCAGTCGTGTTTTTATCGTGCGATGTGTGAGTTTGTGGCGTGTTCTCAATGAGAGAGTTTACCTCTCACCAGGCGGCGCTGCCTAGCTGACCAGTTGGACACGAAATTCAAAGTTAAAGAAATGTATGGAAAATAATTTAAAAAAATATGATTCGTGGATTGAAACCATGATCCAAGAAGCATGGTCCCGCCACTGGGGGGTACGAAATACGTTCAAGCCGCGTCTCGTACAGCGGAAGACATCTTGGTTACCATGACAATGCAGAGACGCTTTCCTAACTACGATCGAAATCTTTTCGCGTCATGATGTAGCACAGCGTTTCTCAAACTTAGATACTTAAATGTAGATAATAATAATGTAGTTAATACCTGTTTTAATTCTTGAAGATACATAGTTTTACATGTAATAGAAATTATAAATTTGAAACTATTTATCCCTAAAGGACACTTTTGGGATCATTGCGAAACCATGGACTTTCAGATTTTTTTCAGATTGTCTCCAAAAAAAAAAAAAAAAATGAATTAGTCACCAAGAAAATTAAATATTCTCCCACAAAATTTGAATTTTTAAAATAAGAAGATAAATTTATGAACCACACGTGTAATTTTAAACAAAATAATTAAATTTTGAACGAAAAAAAGATTTGTTAATTAAAATCATGAATCATCGACCAAAGAAATTAATTTTTAACAAAGTAGTTCCAATTCCAACTGAGGAATTGAATTTTCTACAGATTAGTCAGGTTAGTCAGGTTCGTCAGGATATCTGACCTGTAGCAACTCTGTAATTTACAAGAAGTATATGTTTTTTTCACTCTAGAATGTTTTTGTAAAAATACATCTATTCATTAATTTAAGAACTGTTCGTACGTTACAAATAATCAAGATATGCTCAACATAATTTGTTTTTCCTATTCATACATCTTTTTTGCCATACCATTAAATAAATCATGAAAGTCATAACAAAATTTTATTATACAACTATATTTAGTATTGTATTCTTCATATTTTTACTGTGTTTGCTATCACAATATTATACAACAAATACATTCAATAATGCAAATTATAGTTAAAGTGGCATATCATCACGAATAATTATTGAATTTGTAATTAATAATTATGATGATAATACTAATAATTATAAATTATCCATTAATTACCTCGTTTATTATTATTAAGCATTGATGAATTGTTCTGTTTGTACTTAATAATTGATAAATAATTATTTTACTCGTGATTATCAATTATTTATTGAAATTTGTGATAATGTTAATAATAAAACCATTACTTAAGCCGACTGTGTACACCCTGTGCCGAACGCGAAATAAATATGTGAACTGTTGCAATTATAATAATACGTTAAAATTTACGTTGAATGGTCATGCCGTAATTGCAACAACTTGCTTTTTCAGCATTAAAAAAAAATAATAATAAAGTGCCTGTCATTTAATTCGGGCCCCTGCATGCTGGCAACCCGCTTGAAGCCGCCATCAGGGCCCGAGCACAATGGAGACCCGAACTTGAAACCTCTGAACCAGAAGATATCTTTGTCCTTTTTTACCGTACCTACGGTAAAAAAAGACAGAGTTATCTTCGGGTTCAAGTTTCAGTTTCAGGTCTCCATTGTGCTTGGACCCTTAGCAGACTGCAATGATAAGCACATTATTTTTGCATTTTTAGACGCTGAAAAACAAACTTGTTGCAATTACGGCATGACCATTTGACGTGATTTTTAACGTATTATTATGATTGCAACAGTTTACATATTTATTTTCTTTCTTTTATTAATTATAATACCATATTACTTTAGCATTACGCTGTAGCGTAATGCTTGCGTTCGGCCGGTCCATCAGGGCAACTAGTACAAATTATTTATAATGATTTCGTAGTAAAAAGCACAATACAAGAAAATTTTTCAACTGTCATCGTTCTTTTCAAAATCGATAGTGTGAATAGTATGGGATTATAATTCTCCAAACATGCTGCAAAGCACTTTAAATTTTAAATAGCACGCTTTTTCACATTTCATACTCGTTATAAATATTAGACATATTTTTCTGATTTTTATTTGAGCTTTATACGATTAGTTATAAGACTGTTTTCAAGTTTTTTCTGCAATTAACACTTGCAACGTTGAACCTGCCTTAAACTTCCCGCTTG
The DNA here is from genome assembly GCA_932178445.1 of Andricus quercusramuli. Taxonomy (NCBI): domain Eukaryota; kingdom Metazoa; phylum Arthropoda; class Insecta; order Hymenoptera; family Cynipidae; genus Andricus; species Andricus quercusramuli. Next base: position 28,070 of record CAKNXH010061692.1, read on the forward strand.
ACGTCCCTTTAAAAATGTCTTCCGCTGTACGAATTCCTACGGGCCATTTGATTGGTTCACTTTTTTTTAGATGCGCGTTGCGGGACCATGCTTCTTGGATCATGCTTGTTTATTAAGTGTTTGTTATACGCTTGTGAAAGTTTGGTAATCGGCTAAATTTGTGAGAAAGGCTTTTTATTTATTAAGAAAGCTTGTGTAAAGTGTTAAGGCTAAATGGAAAAACAGTGAACTATTTGCTTCTAAGTCGGATTTTGTTAATGCTGAGAGTGAATTTAAGGTTAGGAATTACAATCTTCTGGAATTCTGCCCAGTTTAATATTATAAACCTATTTTACTTTTTCCGTCCAAAGAATTTTGGCTGGATATAATTTTTTTATATTTTTTATTGACAATTTTTTTAATTTCTGTGTAACTAATGGATTTGTTGCACTATGGGATTAAGTTTTAAACGAATAGACAACACATTGAGGACCTAGATCTATGCTTATTTTTTCATTGTTTTTAATTGGGGAATGTATTTCGGTCCGGCCGGCTGTGGAATTTACTTTCTGCATGATTGTTGGAAATTTTGTCCACCTCCCACAAAGTAACCCCTTTCCAGGCCGCCCATTCATTTTGCAAGATTGATCATGTTGATCAAGGACGGGCGGGATAATATCAGCAACCGTTCTATTTCCCTTCACGAAAGGACTTATAGAACCATATAGAAAAAACATCTATGTGAAAGAAGTCGGTTATTGTTACGAAAAACTGCTACCAGATGCGTATAGAACTTGCATTTCTATATGGATATATATGGAATTACCATGTTGAATTTCTGTTTAGAATTCCATTTATAGATTACATATTGCTAACATCCATATAGAGGTCAGGACATAGCGTAATGTTTGAAAAATCCAATTCGAAATATACATATCGATGGGTCCTAAAAGAAACTACGCAACTCGCAGTGACGGATAGAAACTACGCATCTAGCGCGCTCCATACTAAGTATATAAAAATTTGTATTAGGTATTTTCAGTTCAACCATCAGCTAACTTCACTTCGTTGAGTGCTGAGGGGAAAACAATAGAGCAAATGCATGGGACAAAACTTTATTTTGGTAATATCTTCATAATGAATAATAATTATTACTACTTTATTATGTCATTGAATAGTTCTTAAAAAATAAAAACTATTTTTCAAATACATTTATATAGAAAAAATTAGTTTTTACGAAGATATTAATAAAATAGGGCAAAAATGGACCCAATCCCATGCATTTGATCCATTGTTTTCCCCTCAGCAGCTAACGAAGTGAAGTTAGCTAATTATGAAGTGAAAATACCTAATATACTTAGTATAGAGCGCGCCAGATACGTAGTTTCTATCCGTCGCTGCGAATTGCGTAGTTTCTTTTAGGACCCATCGATATAGAACCTAGTAGATTGCCGTAGATTTTTCACTACCCCCTCCCCTAAAATCTACGTAGGTTTTTCATTATATACTCCCCCTTCTAAATCGATATTTTGCGGAAGAAGGTGTTATTTTATTTTATATATTTACCTTACGTTCAACACAAATCCATATAATTTAATGATAAAAACCAAGTGCCAATTGTGAACACATTAAATGATTCATTTTATTGTTTAAAACGCCGCGCAGTGGATCTTTTTTGAAATTCTGTCTCAAAATCGTAGAAAGAGGGATATTTTGTTTTCATTGCAGAAAAAACCTTTCCGAATATAGAAAAATTATAAATTTTGCAGGTCGCTGAGTACAAGTCCAAGGTCAAAATTAAAAATGGCGAATCCAATATGGCGGACCAAAATTGTAGAAGGAAACCGATTTGACTAAAATGTGTTACAAGGGGGTTTTTCGGGTCGCTGATTTCAAATGCAGGGTCAATATTGAAAAATTCGAAATGGGTGATCCAATATGGTGGACCAAAATTGTAAAAGGAAACCGATTTTACTCAAATTTGCTGCAAGGGGGTTTTTCGGGTCGCTGATTTCAAATGAAGGGTCAACATTGAAAAATTCGAAATGGGTGGACCAAAACTGTAAAAACAAACCGATTTGACTACAATTTTTCTACAAGGGGGTTTTTCAGATCGCTGATTTCAAATCCGGGGTCAAAATTGAAAAATTCAAAATGGCGGATCCAATATGGTGGACCAAAATTATAGAACAAAATTTATTTGACTTAAAATAGCCTATCGAAGGGTTTGCAGGTGGCTGATTTGAAATCCAAAGTCAAAATTCCAGAATTAAAAAAAGCGGTCAAATCTGTTTTTTTTGCACACTTTTGGTCCACCATTTTGAATTTTACAATTTTGGGTCGCCATATTGGATCCGCCATTTTGAATTCTTTAATTTTGACCTTGAATTTGTAATCAGCGACCTGAAAAATCAATTTGTAGCAAATTTTAGTCAAATCGCTTTCGTTTTACAATTTTAGTCTGCCATTTTGGCGCCGCCATTTTGGATTTTGTCTTACAACGATTTACATGTCAGATTCGGATTGGGCATGCAAAAATCTATATAAAAACATGTATAGCACATAAAATGTAAGATCTAAGCGTTTTTGGTATTCAATAAAAGATTTTTTTGCCAAAAATTCCATCTTCAACACAGATTTTCAAGGTCATCATTTTTTTCCTGACTTTCTCTATAATTTTTCTATATTCGGAAAGTTTTTTTCTTTAATCAAAGAAAAAATGTGGGGAAGGTAACTATATTAGCAATGACGACACGAGGGAAATACG
>CAKNXH010061692.1:40815-57513 GCA_932178445.1 Andricus quercusramuli
ATATATATATGTACCGTAAGGTCAACTTCATAGTAGTCATAGAGAAGCGTGAGTGCAAGTGAGACACTAGTAGATGGTGCATAAGAGCATCTCTTTCGCACTTATGACTATGACTACTATGAATTTGGCCTCACTGTAGACGCTTTCCACGTCAAAAAAATCAATCTTGGCAGCCATGTCATCGATTTTAATGAAACGCAGTGTTGTTGTGGTACTTTATGGGTACTGCTTTTTGGCAGAAGGATTTTCAAAAATTTTGAAAATTCTGGGCGTGACGCCATTTTGAAATTTGGGGTGGTTTTTTTTTTAAATTGTAATATTTCCGATAATTTTTTTCGGATTTTAATTAAACTTATAGGCACTTTGTAAAACAAGATGCTGTTCTATATAAAATATGAAACAAAAAAAAATTTCAAAATTTTCACAAAAAAAAACTCAAAAAAATTTTTTGATTTCATTTTTGACAAATTTCGCTATTTTTGATTTTTGATTTTTTTTGAGAATAATATTCCTTGTTCTTTTATCTTTCACTTCAAAAAAAAACTTGATGGGCACTCATCTGGTTCGCGAGTTATGAATATTTAAAGAACGACATTCCAGTCGAATGCTTGAGCTACGCAGCAGCTAGGCGGGTAGTGCAGACATTGTCATTACACAATGTACCGTTGAAACGCTGCAGTCTCAAGCATTCCTGTTTACTTAGTTATTTTTCTCTCTCGCTTAGAATATTTTTGCTTAGGAGCAGATTTTTGTATCTGAAACATTTTTGATGTTGTGTCAGGAGCAGCAGAATATATTTTGCAACGGATTTGATGGCTATTGATCGGTATGAAGGAATGAAATCCTCTCGTACCATCAATTGTCTGAGCTTTCAGAAAACGATCGCTAAGGAATTTCGCATGATTTTCATATTCACTTGTGGCACAAAAAATGAATTTCACTTTTGGCATAGCGCTGATGGCCCAATCGTGCAACAAGGATGCCGTCGTAATCTGATTATCTAGTGGTCTTCGCAGACTCGCTGCTGTAGATTCGCTCTTTAGTGTTCCAGATAATCCGTCACAAGGCCCTTTTCCATGAGAAGTGGCATAAAAATGCCATTCTCCTTTGATTTTGAAGTCTTCTTTGAAGTGCGCAAGATTAAGAAAATTAAATTTATTCTTATATTGCGAACCAGCTCCATTGGTGAAATGTATTAACTTTTCTACGTGATATCGACTTTTTAGTTCTGTCATTACTTTCTTTGGAAACAAATTAACGGCAGTTGCATCGTGGTGAAGGCAATCCGAAATAATCATGAAACTGTCGTGCACTACTTCCTCATTTTCTTTATGGTAAACAACAAAGGGGTGGATCGTTACTTGTGTCTGACACCAGTAGTGATTTTGGATGGCGTCCTGAATTACATTAGTAAAATTTTCACCAAAATCGCATAAAACCAAAAACACTCCTGCTTGAAGGGATTGTTTGGTATCATCAATATATTTACTTTGAACCTTCGCTAGGAAATCATGTTTCAACAGATCAGGTAAATCTTTTGTAATTACATGAATGTATTCGTCGCCGGAGTTTACAATAGTTTCTAACATTGAGCGATCTGTGTTTGTCCATCGTTTGTACGTGACATTATCAATGCAATTTTTGTCAAATAATTCATGTAACTTTTCTGTTAGTATTATTATACCAGGGCAATTTTTGCAATAATTTAAAAAGCAATCAGGTTTTGGGTTCTCGCATACCATGGTGCCTAAAATGTCTTTATACGATCCGAGAAAATCATTTCCAGGTTGTGCATCTGCAAGCTCTTTCAGTCGTGCTCCAGCTATCATCAGTTTCATATTTTGATGAATTTTACACACACAAACTGAATGTGTTCCATTACCGCCCGCCAGAATGTATTCCTTTGGTCTTAATCCCGCGAATTTGGAAAACCCAACCTTACAGTCAGGATATCTCTCTTTATAAGCTACGTATAACTCCTTCAAATTTCCCAAGAGTAGTCGTTTCTGTTCATGTACTCGAACTCCATTCTTCTTTACTGACACGTAATCATTTTTTCCAGGCATTTGCCGACTAAAATCGCTGTGGCGATAAAAATTATGAACAAGCGTTTCTGCCTCTTCAGATAGTCTTTTATCAAGTTTAGGATTAGGAGATGAACCGATTCCATGTTCGGTGTGAATGACTTTTGCCAAACGAGCCATATTATAAGGAACACTAAACGTGTGTTGTATACGCCGAATTTCCCAACTTCTTGGCAACATCGTTAAGAACTGAACTTTTTCTGATTTTTTTGTTGTTTCAGAGATTTTTTCTTTCAACTCCTCAACGAGTTCATTTATTTCATTCTCGTTTTTGTTTACAACTTCAAATATTTTCTGCAGCTCAAAGTCTATAGCTTCCCTTATTTCTTGTACCTTTCGTTTTTGGGCTTTTATTGATCTTCGATCCTTCCGATTTTCAATTGGAGGAATTTGCAAAATTTCAAGTATTTTGTTGAGCTTTATTATTAATTTTTCATCCTCGGAATTCAGATACAAGTCTTCCACTTCTCCAGAAACCACGCCTCCTACTTCATTTTCTGATTCATTGCTGAGGTAATTTTCATTCTGATCTACTGGAGGAAGATCATTAATACGGTTCGGTAAAGAAGAAGGGGGTGGTGCAGAGTTTCCTAAAACAGCTTTTACATTGTGATTGGTTTTTGGGGGATGAAGACGACATGAATTGCATATAAGCTGCCCCTCTTTGGCTTCGTTAATATCTATTCTTTTACAAAGTTCTTTTGTAATTTTGCGAAGTACTGACATATTCAAATTTTTGCAGTGTCTTTTTTTACTAAAAGGATTACAACACCGAGAAAACGGAGCCATTTTACCTACTTTTTATAGTATTTTACAGCTAAGTATTTTTACAGACTTCGATTGAAAGTTTAAAATATAATAACGTATGTTCGATTAAGCCACTTATAAAGTTCATTCGAGAATGCTGTTACTAACTAATAAACTTGTCACTTATGGAAAACACACTGTCAGTGAGAAATTTAAATGGTATATCCAATAACGCGATCACGTGAGGAAATCAATTTTTTTACAGACACTTATTAAAAGCTTAGAGAAACTATTTGTGTACACTACACGTAACTCTATTAATGCTGACTAAGGAATATCGTACTCAAATCTGTCAACAACAATAGTGTCCAAAAAGCATAGTAGAATTGTACATCAGTGTCTGCTTGTACCAAAAATTTGTTTATCAACACCGCTGGATTGAGTACACTAGTCCGAGACTGCAGCGTTGCAGCGGTGCATTGTTTAATAACAATGTCTGCACTACCCGCTTAGCTGCTGCGCGGCACAAGCATTCGACTGGAATGCCGCTCTTTAAATATTCATAACTCGCGAACCAGATGAGTGTCCATCAAGTTTTTTTTTGAAATGAAAGATAAAAGAAAAAGGAATATTACTCTAAGAAAAAATAAAAAATTAAAAATAGCGAAATTCGTCAAAAATCGAATCAAAAAATTTTTTTGAGTTTTTTTTGGTGAAAATTTTGAATTTTTTTTTATCCATATTTTATATAAAACAGCATCTTGTTTTACAAAATGCCTATAAGTTTCATTGAAATCCGAAGAAAATTGTCGGAAATATTACAATTTAAAAAAATGTCGACCTCAAATTTCAAAATGGCGTCACGACCAGAATTTTCAAAATTTTTGAAAATCCTTCGGCCGAAAAACATTACCCATAAAGTATCACAACAACACTGGGTTTCATTAAAATCGATGAGATGGCTGCCAAGATTGATTTTTTTGACGTGGAAAGCGTCTGTATATATTTGACAAAAATCAAATTCAAAATATGATATTGTTACATAGGTATTCATATAATAAATTATTACTTATAATTATAACATGCTGGCCAAGAGTTAGTTCACCTCGTTTTTGATGACTGATTAAGTTCTCCTAATTTTAATTACGACGGAACTAAAATTTTTTCTCTTTAAAATGTTGAATGATCTCAAAATTCTGTATGCATGAACTGAGAATAAAGCCAATTTGTCCATTTTTTAAGTAGTTAATGCAAAAATAGTGTAAATTTCTAAGGTTTTCTCAAACTTTATGTAATATCCGAAATAATCAACAGTTTGTAATGTTCTTAGGATCATTTTAAAGCCATTTTTCCACAGTATCGAAGCAGCTTATGAGCATAAATCTGAAATGTAATTTCTATTACAGTACAGAACAGCTTAAATGTGTAATAAAATAGTTGGAAACAATTCAAAACATCTTATCTGTAGGAAAATCAGAATAAAAATGAAATAAATATATATTTTGAGGGACAATTTTTCAGAAATTTCATATTTATATGATTTACTTATTCACAAAAATATTTGTCTAAAAAATATTTTTCTATCTCTATTCTTGTAAGAAAACTCGATGAGTAGAATGAATGGCTAAGTAGGTGTTAGCCGACAATTATGAAAATAGAATTTGCATATTATTACAGTTGAAACTTTCAGATTATCGAAGAAAAACCTAGACAAGTTTTAAGACATTTTTTATTTTATTATTTCACAGGATTTTAATGAATATTAGAAAAAAATGGAGTTAATTTAAAAGATATTTAGAACTTTTACAAGTTTGGAAGAAACCCAAGAATATTTTATGAAGTTTTGGAAATCTTTTCTAGTTTTAAAATATTTATAATCTCTCCAAAGTTCAAAAATTCATAAATATCTTTTAAAATTACATTAATTTTTTCTAACATTTTTTTTAAATTTCTGTATTAAAAAAATTGCCTCAAAATCTTCCAGTGTTTATATTTTGTCAAAAAATTGTTCAAATGTTTTCAAATTTGTAAATATTATTGAGTCTTCAAAAAAACTTATAACCTTCTAGATAAATATCTTTTAAAATGATTCGGATTCTTCTTATGTATCTTTTTTAATTTGCATGATTAAAATAATTACCTTACAATCTTCAGAATCCTTTTTGACAATTTAGAAATATTTTAAAATGTTTTGAAACGTTTTTAAATATTCTCTTTAAATTAATTTCTTCAAATAAATAATAGTTTCGAATTTTCCCATGAATCTTAGGAACAAATTTTTATTTCATTAAAACCTTTCAAGATTCTTGAAAAGTATTAAAATGTTTTCTAAATCTTCAAAAGTATACATTCTGTACTAGGCGAATATCTTTTAAAAATTTTCTAGTTTTTCAGACATTTTTTTTTAATTCGCATAAGTTAAATATATATATATATATATATATATATATATCGCTAGAGAAATTGATCAGTATTATTTAAATGAATAACACGGGATTTCTAGATCAATCTAAAAATCTACACTCCCTTCCTCACATTAATCCCTCCACCGAGTGAATTAACTGAATTAAATTCCAAAGAAAAATAGTCGATTTTTCTTATTGGGTTCTAGTAATTTAGTTTGCATTTGTGCGAACAAACAAGAAAAAGGGAAGTTTCTTGAAAACAAGGGAAAAGGAGGAATTCTTTTAAAAAGGCTGAAGAGGGAAATATGGAAAAGGATATGAAGTCTGCATTTAGATGCTTTAATTCTAAAATGAAATCACTAATTTTAATTTATTCCAAGCATTTCAAAGAATTGTTATTCGCATTTATATTTTCCATTTTGTGATGTCACATTCGACGTTAATCCTCCTCCCTCCTCCTGCGTCACAAATCAGAAAACCTGTTGAGCCCCCCCCCCCCACTGTCGATGTGAAATAGTTTTTGAGTCGCCCCTTACTTTTATTTAATAATAATTTTGTTTTATTTAACATGTTTACAATTTTTCTAGAGGATGTAAGAGATAAGATGATGGTTTGAAAATATTTAATATACAAGTAAAAAATTTCCTATGTATATTTGAAAGAGATAACTCAACACGAGAGTTAATCAAGAATAACTCAAGCTTTCAAGGCGACCTCAAAGTGGATTCAGAAGCTGGCCTATCCTTTCGCTCGGAGTATATACCTGATTTTCATTACCTGCAGGTTTAAATCCTAAATTCAAAGGTCAAGGTACTTTGCAAAATTCGTTTCTACATAAAAGAGATACTGTTTTCTAAGATTTTCAAACCAGTTACCAAAAATTCTTTTCTGAGACTTTTTTGATTAATAGTCGATGTGTCAACTAAAATAATGAATCTTTAACTCGAATAGATGAATTTTCGACACAAAGATGAATTTTCGACCAAATAGTTGAATTTCCAACTAAAAAAAGGATATTTCTTCAACCAAAAATTGAATAGTTAAATTTTCAGTTAAACAAATTAATTTTCAAAAAATAGTTAAATTTTCAATCAAATTGATTCATTTTGAACGAAAATGATGAATCTTTAACATGAATAGTTGAATTTTAAACCAAAAAGTCGATGTGTCAACTAAAATAATGAATCTTCAACTCGAATAGATGAATTTTCGACCAAATAGTTGATTTTCCAACGAAAAAAAGTATATTTGTTCAACCAAAAATTGAATAGTTCAATTTTCAGTTAAAAAAATTAATTTTCAAGAAAATAGTAAAATTCTCAATCAAATTAATTCATTTTTAACGAAAATGATGATTCTTTAGCAGGAATAGTTGAATTTTAAAACAAAAAGTCGATGTGTTAACTAAAATAATGAATCTTTAATTCGAATAGATGAATTTTTGACCCAAAAGATGAATTTTCGACCAAATAGTTGAATTTCCAACTAAAAAAAGGATATTTTTTCAACTAAAAATTGAATAGTTAAATTTTCAGTTAAAGAAATTTATTTTCAAGAAAATTGTTAAATTTTCAATGAAATTGATTCATTTTGAACGAAAATGATGAATCTTTAACATGAATATTTGAATTTTAAACAAAAAAATCAATGTGTTAACTAAAATAATGAATCTTTATCTCGAATAGATTAATTTTCGACCAAATAGTTGAATTTCCAACGAAAAAAAGTATATTTGTTCAACCAAAAATTGAATAGTTAAATTTTTAGTTAAACAAATTAATTTTAAAGAAAATAGTTAAATTTTCAATCAAATTGATTCATTTTGAACAAAAATGATGACTCTTTAACCGGAATAGTTGAATTTTAAACCAAAAAGTCGATGTGTCAACTAAAATAATGAATCTTTAACTCGAATAGATGAATTTTCGACCAAATAGTTGAATTTCCAACTAAAAAAAGGATATTTCTTAAACCAAAAATTGGATAGTGAAATTTTCAGTTTAACAAATTAATTTTCAAGAAAATAGTTAAATTTTCAGTCAAATTAATTCATTTTGAACGAAAATGATGAATCTTTAACATGAATAGTTGAATTTTAAACCAAAAAGTCGATGTGTCAACTAAAATAATGAATCTTCAACTCGAATAGTTGAATTTTCGACCAAATAGTTGATTTTCCAACGAAAAAAAGTATATTTGTTCAACCAAAAATTGAATAGTTCAGTTTTCAGTTTAAAAAATTAATTTTCAAGAAAATAGTTAAATTTTCAATCAAATTAATTCATTTTGAACGAAAATGATGGATCTTTAACAAGAATAGTTGAATTTTAAACCAAAATGTTGATTTGTCAACTAAAATGATGTAATTAGTAACAGAAGTTGAGAAAATTTGATAACAAAATAAATCAGTATTGAATTTCAACCCATAAATATATACACATACCCTATGTTTTTACTTTTCACAATCTCAGGCCTGACTGTTTCAAAGGATAGTTTTTCGAAAGCTGCATGGGCTCTCCATTAAAGATTAAACCAGTGGCCGGCACGCTCTTGATCAAGTCAGGGTACCTGACTGGGCAGATGACAATTCCGCCCTGGGTACCTGAGGTAGGTTCCCCCACTACACGGCTTCCCCTCACTCAGTCGACCTGCCGTCGTCGATCCTAGTCAGCGGGAGTCAGTTGTACATAATGAGCACGAAAATGCGGAATTCAACATTTTTTAAATTTAGCACTTATCAATTTATAAATGAAATATTCGAAATCTGCTAATTATAACGATTCCAACGATATGTTATTTGACTCAAAAAAGTTGAAAATCAAGGAAGGCTCAAGTATATAGAAAATTTTATGGAAAATTTTTGAGTATATTTTATTAAAATCCACTGCAGTAGCCTTAGTTTATGGGAACAATATTTTACTTAGCTTGTTTTGAAGAGATTCATGTGGCCTGCTTTTGCTTCCTCATAGAGGAAGCTTTGTAATGGTAACATTATCCAAAAATTTTTAATTCATTTAATTAAACCCTCTCTAATTTAAAAAGGTCTAATACAATGTTCTAAGCAATTGTCCGGATGTGGGTATGGGTGTGGATATGTGTGTGGATGTCACGCTTTTTTGTGAACACGATAACTAGAAAATGGTTGCAGATGAATTGATGAAATTTGGAGAGCTTACTTTCCTCACTAATATCTCGAATTATATAAATATATAATTATATAATTAATTCATTTACTATTCCTTCAATAGGAATCAAAGTTGATGGGATTTCAGGACGAATTAATCAATTAAATTTATTTATTAATCGACCTGAGGTATTTTTTGGTCAATGCTCAGAAATGTTTGGAGCTTATCATAAATTTATACGAATTGTAATTGAATCAAATAATTTTAAAATATTTTTGAATGGAATTAATTTAATTTAAAAATCATTAGATATCTTAATTTAAAGTAATGATCATTTAAATCATTTATAGTAACATATAAATAAATATATACTTCTAATGAATAACAAAAATTAGTTGATTTTATAACATTAATGTGTCATATTAAAATTATTAATTTTTTTATTTTTGTATTCAATTTATAATTTAAATTTGAATTTTGATTTTATTTTTTTATTTTTTTATCTCTCAAATAAAACCTACAAAATTATTTATTTTTATTTTTATATTTTACAATTATATTTATTCTTATAAACTAATGTTTGTTATTCATTAGAAGTATATATTATCTATTTATATTTCACTAGAAATGATTCAAATGATCATTACTTTGAATTAAGATATCTAATGATTTTTAAATTAAATCAATTCCATTCAAAAATATTTTAAAATTATTTGATTCAATTACAATTCGTATAAATTTATGATAAGCGTCAAATATTTCTGAGCATCGACCAAAAAATACCCCAGGTTGATTAATAAATAAATTAAATTGATTAATTCGTCCTGGCATACCATCAACTTTGATTCCTATTGAAGGAATAGTAAATGAATTAATTATATAATTCGATATATTAGTGAGGAAAATAAGCTCTCCAAATTTCATCAATTTATCTGCAACCATTTTCTAGTTATCGTGTTCACAAAAAAGCGTGACACCAACACACGCACACATCCGGATAATTGCTTAGAACATTGTATTAGACCTTTTTAAATTAGGGAGGGTTTAATTAAATGAATTAAAATTTTTTGGATAATGTTACCATTACAAAGCTTCCTCTATGAGGAAGCAAAAGCAGGCCACATGAATCTCTTCAAAACAAGCTAAGTAAAATATTGTTCCTATAAACTAAAGCTACTGCAGTGGATTTTAATAAAATATACTCAAAAATTTTCCATAAAATTTCCTATATACTTGAGCCTTCCTTGATTTTCAACTTTTTTGAGTCAAATAACATATCGTTGGAATCGTTATAATTAGCAGATTTCGAATATTTCATTTATAAATTGATAAGTGCTAAATTAAAAAAATGTTGAATTCCGCATTTTCGTGCTCATTATGTACAAAGGATTCCCGCTGACTAGAATCGACGACGGCAGCTCGACTGAGTGAGGGGAAGCCGTGTAGTGGGGGAACCTACCTCAGGTACTCAGGGCGGAATTGACCATCGCCCACCTGACTGGCCTGACCAACGACCTACTTTCTGGTCAGGTACCTGCGAGCTTGGGAGGGCCAAGCCTTTCCTCAGAGGTCCTTTGTTGAAAAATGTGGAAAAATTTGAAATAAAAAAATTCTTAATATTGCAATCAGTGATTTAAAAGTACTATTTTCGGAATCTATGTGTTTTTCCGATTCCAACGATCTTTTTATGTTGAACATCTTTTGTCTTTTCATTTTTTCGTCTCTTATGTCGGTTTTCCAAAAGTTTAATTTTTTTTAATCTTGTTTTTGCGATTGGAGAGAAAATCTATTTGTTCTATCTAAAAATTATCAATAACACATTTTTAGATCCTTTCTGGCTGCACAACTTTTGTTTAATAATTTTTTTTTCGTGCCTTGTGACGTTTCCCAAAAAATCTAATTTTTTATTTGTAATGTTATTTGTTACGACTGAAACAAAAACTACGCATCCCATCAAAACATTATTAATGACAAATTTGTTGCTGTTTTTTAAATGAGCAACTTTTGTTGATTCATCTTTTTCATAGTTTGTGCTGTTTGTCCAAAACTAAAATTTTTTAATTTTTAATGTTGTTTTTGATTTTATAATTTTCACTCAAAGATATACATTTTTAATCGGAAGGATAAATTTTCTACCAAGAAGGTGATTTTTATACCAAAAAAAGATAAATTTCTAATAAAATTTTCAAAATTATCAAACAAATATTTGAAAGTTAGACGGAATTTTAAATCTAATAGTTAAATTTGCAACCAAAGAAATAAACTTTCAAATCAAAAACTTCAGAAGCTTTTCAAGAATATTGAAAGATTTAAAAAAAAATTAAATTTTTTTGCATGGACCCGACCGAAAGTTTCGTTCCATTTCGTTATTGATAAGAAAAAAAAAAATTTTTACTAAACTTTGCACTGTTATTTCTAGATTTGGATGAAATTAGATAATATCTGAAATTACATTAATGATTGAATCAAAATTATTTGGTTTAATTGCCAGTAACGAAATGGAACGAAAGTTTCGTTCGGGTTCCTGTTTTTTTTAGATTCCTAGAAAAATGTTTAATGATTTTTTATTTGGTAATATTAATTTTAAGAGAATATTCAAAAAGAATTTATGAATCGTCAAAAAAGAATCTGGGAAATTTCAAGGTAATTATCTTAGTTTTGTCATAATTTTCGAAAATTTTATGAAACATTTGAATTGTTTTAGAGAATATATATACAAGTTTTATAAAAGTTCTATTATTATTATTAGATTGGGTTAGGGCCTTAGCAGCCCCTGACGCTTGGGTAATCCCGTTGCGTCCCCTTGTGAGCCTAAGCATGACCCCATAGCCCTCTCCATAGGGAGAGGACCGCAGCCACGCTATTGGTTGATATCTGCAACTCACTGATAAAAAAATTAGATTCCTAGACAAATTTAAAGTGATTTTTTATTTCAAAAAATTAATTTAAACAGAATATTCTAAAATATTTTAAAACGATTTAAAAGATTTCTAAAATAGTCAAAAAATTAAATTTTCATTATAATTTATATTAATATATTTGTGTTTTTTCAAAATTTCTCGGTCCAATAGGTTCTGAAAAATCGACCTTTATGTATACCAGTTTTAGTGAAAATTTAATTCTTTAAAGCTGCTATTACTTGAAAACGGCTCATTGCACAAAAAAAACTTGCGTCGAAGCAATTGTCGAAAGAATAAAATTGTTCTATTTTGAATACTTTACTTTAAAATTCAGTTTTAAACTAAAAATATTTCTTGTTTAATGGCGTCATCGCAAATCAAATTTGTAAAATTATTTATAAAACAAATATTGAGTACGGCCGCGGAAACGGCCTGGCGCCATCTGTTGCCTAAAAGCGGCAATATTTTAGTGATGAATTCCACTTGTTTATATGCGATTGAAAATAAATAAATTTTTACTAAAAATAAGAGTTTAAATATCGGATAACGAAAGTGTCTGCAGGAAAACTGATAAAATCTCGATTAGGGGAAAAAAATTTTGCTCGAGTTTATTGCACGGTTTGATCGAAGTTGATTTTTGTATTCCTCTGTCTATGCCAGATCTCCTATCGGATCACAAATATCACATAAAGTATGTCAGTACTCTTGTTTTTCGATTAATTGGATAAATAATTGGATAAGTAATATTATATATATTTACATATTTATACGACCTATTATTTTTGTAAAAGTAATGCTAGTTGTCAGATTTTGAGGTTAGAAAGTTCAATTATCCCAGAATATTTATGGAGTATATTTGACGGGCTGAGAGTAAAAGCGGTGCAAAATAAGATGCAGAAGAGAAGCGGTTTCAGTTTTCGTGTGAACGCAAAGAAGACTTGAAAAAAGAATGGGAGTGGAAACGGAATGAATGAGCGTCAGAGTAGAAGCGAACTGAAATTATTCCGCGGGGAAAAACGGTTTTGGACTTCAACCCGCTTTGGCTCCCAGTCTGAACTCAACCCGCTTTTACTCACAGTCCCAACCCATGCAGAACATGGGAATTTTCGGCCCCCACCACTTTCCCATCTGGGAGCGACACACGCAAACGTAGCGTGTCGGTGAGTCGGCTCTGTTGCATGCTGTGTAGACCAGCTTCGTGTAAAGCCGAAAATGCACGAGCACGAACCCCCGAGCTCTCCTCCGCTTCATGAATGACGATCAAGCTGCTCTTGCCTCTTCAAAGGGTCTAGCCGGATAAGATAGTCAAATCTGCCTTGTGGGGAACCTCTATAACTAAATACAACCTGATATTCGGCATGTATAGAAACCCCTTTTCCTAGATTTTCAGACCCCTAGATCCCCATGGGGCAACATGGGACACCATTGAGTGCTGGCGAGTTTTTTTGCAATATCTCGGTCAATTTTTGAGCTAGGAAAAATGACAAAAAAGAAAATTGTCGGGTTTTTCAAGCCCTATAAACCTATGAAGGCGAAATAATTTTCGGCGCGAAATTCAAATTTTTACAGCCGTTTGAAAACTTCAAAAAAATTTATATCGGAAACAAAGACCGACTCCCCGCTAAAAAAAATTATGTTATGTATTTTTGGCTCAAAAATTCCTGTGATTTTTTTCAGATTTTTAAAAGTAGTGGAACGACCTCAAAAAAAAAAAATAATAATAAAAACCACTAAAAACCGCGTTTTTTGCCTCTAGCTCTTTCTACATAATTCCTACGATGAAACCAATCACACCATCGTATTCTACGTAAACAAATACAACGAAAACGTGTATTAATTTTTTGAAAATAATTTTTGGCAGCCCTTCAAAAATTCAGCAAATAAAAACGATGAGCCCGGCTCACATGCAGTGCGGACATTCCAGATTTGTAATGCAATATACTATTACTTTTGTTCACAATTAATTTTTTGAAAAGATAATGTAACTATGCCATTTTGGTTGAAAATTAGTTTTTTTCAATTAAAAATTCGTCTTTTTGATTGAAAATTCATCTTTTCGGTGGAAAAATCAATTTTTTGGTTAAAATTTTTAAAATTTTTTTAAACATCGTTCTTTTTTTAATCATTTTTGTTTTCACTAAAAATGTTACCATGGAATTCTTGGTTGAAAATTCACATATTTTATGGAAAATTCCTTTTTTTTTGTTGGTTGCAAATTAATTTCGTTGGAATTTCGTCTTTTTTTAGAAAACTATTTGCCTGAAAATTCCTTTCCTTGGTTGAACATTCATTGTTTTCCATTCAATTTGTTTGGTTAAAATATAAATATTTTGCTAAAACTTCGTTCTTTTATCACCTTTTTTACCGAAAATGTAACGATTCCATTTTTGGTTGAAAACTTATCTTTTTTAATTGCAAATTCAACTATGTGGTTAAAAATTCATTTTTTAGTAGAATCTTACTCTTGTTGTTTGTGCATTCATTTCTTTGTTCAAAAATTTAACTATTCAGCTGTCAATTCGATCGTTTTTTTGTTTTGTTCAAATTTAATTTTTTGAATTGAAAATTTAACTGTTCCATTTTTGGTTGAAAATTTATATTTTGTAGTTGAAAATTCATTTATTTCTTTGAAAATTAAACTATTTGGTCGAAAATTAAATTTTTTGTCTGAGAATGTGACTATATTCCATTTTTGGTTGAATTCTTATTTTTTTTAAGTTTAAATATTCATTTTTCAAGTCGAAAATTTTACAATTTTATTGAAAATTTGTTCTTTACTTGAAAATTTGTCTTTTTTAGTTGAAAATTCATCTTTTTAGTAGTAGAAAATTATTCTTGTTCGAAAATCCATCTATTTTGGTTAAAAATTATTTTTTTTTTTTGGTTGATAATTTAACTATTTCGTTGAAAATTTGTTGCTTTTTTTTGCTCGAAAGTTGAATTTTCTCAGTTAATTTTCTCAGTTTAAAATTCACGTTCTTTGTTATTAAATTATTCTTCCGGTTTAAAAATTCATCTATTTTAATTAAGAATTCATTAATTTGTTTGAAAATGCATCTATTTTATAAACCTTCTGTTTTTTTTTGTTTAAAATTATTTTTTTAGATAAAGATTAAACATTCCATTTTCCGTTAAAAATTTATCTTTTTAGTAGAAAATGAAACTATATGGTTGAAAGTTCATGTATTTTGTTTTAAATTAAGCTGTTTTGCTGAAAAAATGTTTTTTTGTTGTTGTAAATTTATTTTTTAAACTGATGATGTAACCGTTTTTCGTCGATAATTTATCTATCTGGTTTTTTAAAATATTTTTAAGTATTCCTGTTTTCGGTAGAAAATTATTGGTTTGAAAATTAAATTATTTGTTTGCAAATTCAATGTTTTTCTTTAATTTAATTTGCTTTAATTTAAACGCTTTAATTTAAATATTTTGTTGAAATTTTGTTTTTTCGGGGGTAATAATTATTTATTTTGATGAAAATATAAGTATTCCATGTTTGGTTGAAACTTTATCTTTTTTGTTGAAAATTCAACTACGTGGTTGAAAATTCATCTTTTTTGGAAGAATATTAGTATTTTTGTTGATAAATTCATTTCTTTGATTGAAAATTTCACTATTTTATTGTAAATTCGATTGCTTTTTTTTATTCAAAATTAATTTCTTGCACCGAAAAGTTACTGTTCCATTTTTGGTTAAAAATTTATATCTTCCAGTTAAAAATTCATTTCTTTCTTTGAAACTTAAACTATTTTGTCGGAAATTATATTTTTTATTTCATTGCAACTATTTCATTTTTGGTTGAATACTTATTGCTTTATCTTAAAATTCGTTTCAAAAGTTGAAAATTGAACAATTTTCTTTGAAAGTTTTTTTTTCTTGAAAAATTATCTTGTTAGTTGAAAATTCATCTTCTTTGGTAGCAAGTTATCATCCTTGTTTGAAAGTTCATCTATTTTAGTTAAAAATTCATTTCTTTGGTTAAATATTCTTGTTTGGGGGGAGGGGGGTGTGGAGGGGTTAAAAATAAATTTTTTTCAACTGCAAACTTAAGCATGAACTAAAATTATCAGTTAAAAAATGTATTTTGTTTAGTTATTTCTTATGTTGGAAGCTTAACTATTTTCTTGAAAATTTGTTTTTTATCTGTTAAAAAATAATTTTTTACTAAAAATATGAATAAGATAATTATGCCACACAAAATTTGAAACATTTTAGGCCGTGAAATCTTGTCTCCTGTATATATATATAGTCATCCGGGATTTTAAAACCGGAGTAAATTTACTTAAATGCTCTTGCCTGGCAAGAGCATTTAAAATTTTATAATTGATTCAATTATATTCCAATTAAATTAATTAATTCATTCGATTTTAATTCAATTTTATAAAATTTTATAATTAATTTAATTCATTAATAATTTAATTAATTAAATTAATTAATTAATTTTATTTTATAATTTAAAATTTTATCAATTTTATTTTCATTAATTCTATACATTAAATTAAAAATGATCATTATTAAATAATACATTTTATTATCATTTAAACTTTGCAATATTCGAAATGGATGAAAAAATAAAACATTAATAAAAAATGAAATCACTTGAAAGTGATGAATATTATTAATCTAATCTTAAAATCCCATATACGTTCCTGAAAGACATAACAAAAAATATTTCGGGACTTCCTTACATGCATGGGTATGTCAGGTGTCGTTCGTGAAAACAAAAATCAACCCAAACCTCCTAATAACCCACGAAACTGAATCGTGAAGTCGGGCGAGCTCGGCTCGGCCCGAGCCACAAGTTCGTGCTCGTGCATTTTCGGCTTTACACGAAGCTGGTCTACACAGCATGTAACAGAGCTGACTCTCCGACACGCTACGTTTGCATGTGTTGCTCCCTGATGGGAAAGTGGTGGGGGCCGAAAAACCCCACGTTCTGAAGATACTGTTTCAACGAGACTACAGGGAAAAACGGCTTGAGTTTCGACCGCGAGGAGAAACGGTTTAGGCATCTAAGCCGTTTCTGCCCTTAACGTATTTCAATCCGCTTTCCCTCTGGCGCTCATTCAAACCGTTGTTACGCTGAAGCTTTTCAAATTCGCTTTCGCTCCTCTACTAATTCCACACCGCTTTTACTCTCGGCCCGTCATTTTATTTTAATTCAAATAACATCGAGTATTTTATTAGTTTTCTTGAATTTTAAGTGAAACTTTTTTTTAACAATTCGCTATGCTATGTGAAAAAACTTTTTTCTTAGGTATGTTGATTATGGCAGAAGCGACAGAACGCAGTCAAAAAGCTAGGGAGGGCAATTCGAATGATTGTGTGGTAAACTGCTTTAACAGTTTTAAAAATACTGCTCCTGATGTGCATTTTTATGCTTTTCCAACGTATCACAGAAGAAAATTATTTCTGTTGGTCTAGTGGAATATTTATT
>CAKNXH010061692.1:57523-69420 GCA_932178445.1 Andricus quercusramuli
CAAAAATAATTGCAAACCGGGAAATGACCGGGAATTTTTTTCTTTGATTAAAACGGCCACCCTGTAATTAAAACTGTAGAGGTTTTTATTTACTGTATTGCCATAATACTTTGATTTTTTTTCCAAAGGTGAACGGTTTACAAAGTAACAATGGGATCACAGCTAAAATTCACCACCTATTGGCCGAGTTATAAAAAAGAGTTTCCATGGATCGAGAAATCTCAGCTTGGAAATAAATATGCATTTTGTGCATATTGCAGTAAGGACTTCAAGATAGATTCAATGGGGAGATCTGCTCTTGTTAGTCACTCGAGAAGCAAAAAACACTCTTGCAATGAAGAGGCACATACCAAAAGTCTTAATATGGATTTTTTCTTGAAGCGAAACGATTCTTCAAATAATCCGACAAGTAAGTTTGTTTACACTAATATTAAATATTAAAAAGCGAATCTTTCCACCAATTTTGATAAAATTCAAAAAAAGTTATGATTTAATTTTCAGATTCCAGTTCTTTGCCGATCTCTGAAGAATGTGCTACAAGTACTGTTGCTGGGCCTATTGAAGACATTATTGTCGACTCTAAGCAAACCAGTAGCTCCGTTAAAACTTTTATACAATCTCAAGCTGTCACAAAAGCAGAAATTATTTGGTGTCTAAATGCAAGTTTTAAGCATTATAGTCTTCGCGGTGCAGGTGATGCCGTGTCGGTTTTCCCGTTGATGTTCGAAGACAGCCTCATAGCATCTAAAATGCAGCTTCAGAAAGATAAAATAGGTTACACAATTGTACATGGCTTAGCGCCTTATTTTCAACAACAATTAAAGGACCTTATAAAAGATTGTAAACACATTGTAGTAGGTTTCGATGAAAGCCTAAACAAAATTGCACAGAAGCAACAGATGGACGTTGTTATAAGATTCTGGAATACTGAAAAGGATGAAACTGCTACCAGATATTTTTCTTCGGTTTTTCTTGAAAGTAAGAAAGCCATCGACTTAAGAGAGGGTTTAAAAGAGGCAGTAGGAGTAGATAATTTTTCAAAAATTATCCAAGTATCTATGGATGGACCAGCAGTTAATTGCAGCATGCTCAAGCAGTTGAAAAAAGAACTAACTGAGGAAAATCCAAATAACTGTGTTCTTATTGAAATCGGTAGTTGCGGGCTTCACAACGTACATGGTGCATTTAAAGCTGGTATCAAAAATTTAAAATGGGAAATCGACGTATTTTTAAGGACCCTGTATTATTTGTTCCGCGATACACCTGCACGCCGAGGATATTATGTTAAGATAACGAACTCAAATACATTCCCACTAAAATTTTGCTCCATAAGATGGGTAGAAAATGAAAAAGTAGCTAGAAGAGCTTTTACTATGGTACCTTTCTTAATAATATGGGTTGATGCTATCGAAAAAGAAGGTAAAAAAATCCTTTAAACAAAAATGATAATTTTCAAACGATTTCAAAATTTGTTAAAGATAAGTCACTTGGAGCGAAGCTAGCTTTTTTTATTTCAGCTGCCACTTTGGTGGAGCCTTTTCTCAAAGAATTTCAAACGGATGCTCCAATGGCACCTTTCTTATACGAAGATATAAGATACTTGATGATAAATATCATGGAACGTTTTGTAAAAAAAGAAGTCTTGCAAATAAATTCTTCCATTATGGCAGTAGATTTAAAAAACGAAGAAAATCTGATTCGTCCATCTGACATTGATTTAGGTTTTGAAACGAGAACTGCACTTGCAACTATTAAACCTAAGCTGCCTGACCAAAAAATAGCAAGTTTCCGAAAAGATTGCAGAAATTTTTATCTCGGCGTTATTGATAAACTAAACGAGCGTTCTCCACTGCTATACAACATGACTAGATTTATTTCTTGTATGAATCCTAATATAATAGCGGAAAATCTTCTTGTAGCTGAAAAGCGACTAGTTGGACTTTTAGATGTTTTATGTACAAAAAATATGTGGATCACAGGATCGACAGCAGATAAAATAAAACGCGAGTATAAAGATGTGTGCAATTCACCTGCTGTGATTCAAGAAATGAAGGCATATAAACGAGAAGTAGTACGTTTAGACCATTTTTGGGTGAAGATCATTGCTAATTGCCGTAATGAAAATTCAAATCTTTTGGATTTCTTAAAATTTATATTCATTATGTCGCACGGAAATGCAGCTCTTGAGTGAGGATTTTCAGTTAATTCTGACTGTGTAATAGAAAACCAAAGTCACGAAAGCCTCATGGCATTACGTATAACGTACGATGCAATTAACGCTGCTGGTGGTGTTCAATCCGTCGTGATAACAAAAGGCATGATTCAAGCAGCTAAAAATGCCCATGGCAAATATTTAGAATTCACAAAGAAGGAAAGAATGCAAGAGGATGAAATACTAGAGGCAAAGAAGCAGAAAAAAAGAATGGCTGAAGAAATACGTCAACTTAATATTAAGAAACAAAAAATTTTACAAGATGCTGCTGAAAAGGCTGCTGAGATTGAAGACAAAATCAAATATCTACCAAAGAAATGAGTTTATAGACTTCAGTTATTGTTTAATATTTTATAATCTGATTGAGTAGCTTAGTTACTCAAAATTAAGTTTCATTAGTTGAGTAAATACCTGCAGTATTATTTATTACTCCTTAACTTAATCTTCAGAAGAGTAAAATAAGTGTTATATAAATAATATATGGTAAATTATATAATATGCTGGTTTTGTTGATATGATATTTTATGTTCATAATAATAAATGTATCATGAAGCATAAGTGTGTTTTTCTACTTTCCGGGAAAATCAGAGAATTAGCCTTGAAAAACCGGGAAAACGCCTGGAATTTGAATCGGCCCAGTCGATAGACACCCTGGAATTGTAAAAGCGGTAACACGAGTTTTAGATTTTCTTGCTGAGTTATAAATCGAAGCACAATGTCAAATCCGTGAAATTTCAGTAGAATATACTCCACTGAGCTAGCATGATTTTTCGCAGAATTTTCAAACATTGCGCGGAAGAGCTGTGAGCATGCAAAGCATTCAATTTGTAGCTGGTGACAAATATTACACAGGTATATTTTTGGGATTCTTTCCAACTATTATATGTTGTACTTTTTTAGAAGGGTTTCTGTAATGACTGCAAGCTTCTGTTTCTATTTCAGGGAGTCTGTCTGTAAATTTGCCTGCAATATAACTATTATTTTAAGTGTTGGTTTGCGAATAATATCATGGTGACAAAAAAATGACACTTTCCGTGGAAACGCCCATATTCGCTAGGCCGAAAATATAATAGTTATAATAAAAATAAAAAAATAAAAAATAGGTGGAAATACACAAAATAAGTATTCAAAAAATAAATAATAATTGATGGCAAGTATTTTGACTATCAATGCTAATGGTCCTGCTTAGAATGAATACATATATTACAGTTTTAAACATAATATTACTAATAAAATTTCTAACGCTACGGGGTTTCGAACCTACATCTATACCTGAATCTATCGCCTGGCAGTCGGAAGTCTTACTCATTACTCTATACCTAAAGAATTGAAAGTCAACGAAAAAACCATCCACATAAGGCACAGCTCAAAGCAGTTGGAAAGAAACAATTTTTTAACTCTTTCTTCTCATTAATTTTGTTAATATTATGCGACATCATGTAGATGTCAAATGAATCAATTGTTAACGGAAATATAAATGAAATAATTTTTGAATAAATAATTTCAACCGATAACAACACATTTTTTTCAACATTTTTGTTTTAATTTTTTTAAACAAATTTTTTGTTTTAAACATTTTCCTTCAAACAATTTTTGTTTAAAAATTTCTTATCAAAAAATTTTTTTTTAATAATTTTTTTCAAACATTTTTTATACAATTTTTTTCGAACATTTTTTTTTTGGCGCCCACTTTTACTAATTTTTCTTTGTGTAATATTTTGTTTTTTCGTGTTTTAGGCAATTTCACAACTTTTGATAATGACATAAAATGTCATTTTTAATGAGCATTTGAAATTTGCATCGACGGAACTTAGAAATTTTATCACGGAATTGTCGGTCGGGCCATGGTTGGCCTAATCTTTGCAAGTTCGGCCCAACATTGTGAGCCAATGGTCGGGCCACCCAGCGTAATGATAGCGCATGCCGTCCCTATTTTACACAGTTGGGCCAACAATAGTTGTCATGGTTGAGCCAACCGCGGAATAAAAGGTTGGCATACCATTGGTTTCCAAAGTTGGCCCAACATTGGGAGGAAGCGTTAGCTAACCAACGCGTCTTCTGCGAATTGATCGACGGTCCACGGTCGGGCCAACTATTAGAATGATGTCGGCCCAACCTTGGACAACAATGTTGGGCCAACTGTGATTTTTGAAGGTTCGTACCGCAGAGTCGGGCCGACCGTCGTTTCATGGTTATTTTGAGCCAATTTGCGAAAGCTCAAACGACCGTCGACCCAACCTTGGGCCAGAGTTGGACCGACGGTCGGCAAAAGTGAGGTTATTTGCAGTGGATAATATTACACCGATGTTCGGGACAACTATCGCCCACAGTCAGGCCGACCGTAGTGTTATGGTTACTTTGTGCCAATTTTCCAAAGCCCAAACGAACGTCGACCCAACCTTGGGTCAGAGTTGGACCGACGGTTGGCAAAAATGAGGTTACTTGCAGTGGATAATATTAACCGATGGTCGGGCCAACTATCGCCCAGAGTCAGGCCGACCGTAGTGCTAAGGTTATTTCGAGCCAATTTGCCAAAGCCCACACGACCGTCGACCCAACCTTGGGCCAGAGTTGGACCGACGGTCAGCAAAAGTGAGGTTACTTGCAGTGGATAATATTAACCGATGGTCGGGCCAACTATCGCCCAGAGTCAGGCCGACCGTAGTGTTAAGGTTATTTTGAGCCAATTAACCAAAGTCCAAACGACCGTCGACCCTACCTTGGGCCACAGTTGGGCCGACGGTCGGGTAAATTTTGGAAGCCATTGTTGGCTTCTAACGTTGGCCCAACTAAGGTGGCTTCGAACTGCTATAGTTGGGCCAACCTTGGTCAGCAAAATTCGGTTCCCAAAGCCGGCCCGACCTTGGGCCGACCGTCAACTCTGGTTGCCAACCCAAATTCGCACCTGGTAAGGCCACGTCCAGAGCGATTGTTGGTAATTGGTATACTATAGATCAGAAAAATGCAAACGCGGCTATTAAAGCCGTACAATAGCCAGCCAAACCAGAGATCGACCGAAGATTTAGATTAATTAACACCGATGCAACTCACTCATAGATAAAAAAATGCATAGATACAGGTAGGAGCCTAATGAAATTAAGAAACCAATAAATAGTACATTAATGGTCGCGAATGGCCAGGAGTTAAAAATAATAGGCTAGGTTCTGATCCCAATTAAAATTGGGCACGTAGAAAAATATTTTTTAGATCGATTAATGTCCGCTTTAAGATCGATAGGTCTCTGCTCCCGTTTATCCATACCTCTCCCCACCACAACCCCTTACTGCCCACGGGTACCCCAAAGTTATAAATAGGAGATGGTTTTGAATGCTTCTGGGGAACCATTTTTGATGAAATTAAAATATTTCCCTGAGCGCTTTTTTTTGCCTGGAAACCCCTATTTGAAATACTAAAAGGAGTAAGCAGTAAGTTATATGTGAATTAGAATTACTAACGAGAATTTAATCAACAAATAAACAAAAGAAACGCTTTTTTGAAATTTATATCCACACTGTAAAAAAAATTTCTGGTAATTTTACCGCTTTCAGAGTAGGTCCGATTATTACCTACTAGCAAAGTAACGTTTTCACTGACATTAACGAATATTCACTTTTAATATTGATTTCAACTTTTAGGTTGTGTAAGTTTCCAGACAGATTCTGTAAAATTACAATGCGTTATGACTTTGTAGGTGATACTATTTTAACCTGAAATATTCTTGTTCTTATTCAACATGGTAACTTTAGCATCTACATACAAAATGTGAATAATTCGTCTTTTTCCATACAAATTTTGTCGTTGAGAAACGATGTACACAAAATATCACAGCCAAAACACAATAATAATTGTCGAAGTCGACTCTTGAATACCTGAGTTGCTTCGAGTTCTTCAGAGTTCTTTGAACATGAGCAAAATATCTTTGACAAGAGGCATAAGGAGCATTTTTAAAACTTTACAATTACTTGTACTTATACTACGTTAAGAGCTGTGCAAGTTCCCCGCGTTATCAATTCTCAAATTTCAAGACGTGAGATTACGTTGGAAAAAGGAATTTTTAACAATTTCTGTAATTTTACCAGCGTCAACAAAATCAACACTCTGAAAGTAGGTCCATTTATTACCTACTATGAAAGTCACAGATTCACAAGCAGAAACTGTATTTCTACAACGCCTTGCTATAGTGTCAGTCTCAAAGTGGTAAAGTTACAAGATTGGTTGGAACTTCTGACATGCAAGTATCATTCATCCCATAATCAAAGTAGTAAAATTGCACCAATTTTTTGTTGGTAATTTTACCATTCTAAGTGGTACCATTTTTTAATTTTTTACAGTGAATATATTTATGAATATTTCATAAAAAAATTCGTATACATAATGTTCAAGTTTCAATATTAATTTCTTAAAAAAACTATAGTAAGTATAATATAAATAGTATTTTAATGTTATTGTAGAATACATAATGTATAATATACAATGTACAATAATATATAATAGCTATATAATAATTATATTATAATTGAACGTACCTACAGTTATATTCATGTACAGCTTTAAGTGAACGTTCTGCGTAGTTAGAATTTGACTTTTTCACTTTATATTTTTTCCATATTTTTTTTGAAGTCTTTATGAGACGATTCTACGGCCTATTCCGAGTAAAATCCTAAGCATTAAAATATTATGTATATTATACTTACTATAGGGGCATTATTTCTCAACTGCCCCAACTTTAAAAGTCATGTTCTTTGATTTTCTTCAAATTCAGGGAATATGTTCACCTACCCAATAGTACTTAATGGACAAATTTATAGACCACAAAAACCACCCCTCTCCAAGTGATGGGGGTGACATTTTCAACCCCAACGCCTGCACGGGTATTTTCAAAAGCTTGTAACTTCCTTTCTATTTTATCGATTTAAATTTTTTATGAGGGTTTTCGGAAGGATATTTCTTACTGTTTTATTATATTTTATTAACGAAAAAAACGAAAAACGTTTTAAGCAATTTTTAAACAATTTAATTGTTTATTTAACTTTTTTAGCCATTTGGGGTATTTTTATTTTTTTTTAAATGCTCTCAAAAGAAAGCTTGACCTTTTGGCTTCAAAATTATCCTAAGCAAAAAAATGGTCCAGTGAATAGTTTCCGAGATATAGGCCCCGATGTGAAGGCAGTCCTAATGCTCGTGCTCAGACGCAATCCTTTAGTAGTCCACAGACTAGTTTGCAAGTACCATTCTTTCAACGCATTCAAGTTCATTCAGAATTACATCAAATCAGCTAATACACAATTTAAGAATGCATGTCGGTGGGTCAGAGGAAGTTGATTTATTTATTATTTGTTATAAACAAATAAAAAATGCAAACCAACCTGTTCAGAAGTGATGTTGATTTTTCTCAGTATGAATGATTCCTTACTATTATAGTTCGTCAGTTTACAATAATTATTGATTATTCATGGATATTCCATGAATAAGTGCCCAATTTAACCATTGTTAACATGTAAACAGTGCATTTTCAAATGAGTCAACTACAGACAAATTATTAATTAACGCCTGTCGTCAACCTACGATCTGTAAAATCATAGTCTCCAAAGTCTACAACGTGGAGGTGGCAGTGCGATTTTAGACTCCTTCGGGGTGCTTAATTCAAGTGAGTCCCGTCGCCTCTTACTATTCAGGGTGCTTGTTTTTTGTGAGTCCCCTCGCCTCTCACTACTCGTGGTGTTTAATTTTTATGAATCCTCTGGCCTCTCACTTCACAGTGTTTTTTAATTGGTTCGCCTTTTCTTTACACAATTTTTCTTTTCTTTTGAAGTACTCTCCCTATTTAAGGTACGCTTAGGTTTAGGAAAAATGTCACTCTTCTTATCATAGGAAAATTGTTCAAGGTTCAGATGTCCCTTATCATTAGGGGTGAAAGCATGGTACTTGAGAGTACCAGGTATTGTGACAAACTTATTGAACTGATCTGCTAATTCCAATGTCATTGCTGAATCATCATCTCTAGAACAGAAGAGTACAACTGTTTCCTTTAAATTTTCTCTGGTCCATTTATATAAATCATGAGAACTTAGAATCTGCTGGACGCTGGAAGCTGGCTCTTGATGCAAGTCGCTTTAAATTTCCTCCGATTCCATCGCATGGAAACAGTTGTACTCTTCAGTTCTAAAGATGATCATTCAGCAATGACATTGGACTTAGCAGATCGGTTCAGTTAGTCTGTCACAATACCCGGTACTCTCAAGTACCATGCTTTCACCCCTAATGATAAGGGACAGCTGAACCTTAAACGATTTTCCTATGATGAGAAGAGTGACATTTTTCCTAAACCTAAGCATACCTTGAATAGGGAGAGTACTTGAAAAGAAAAGAAAAATAGTGAAAAGAAAAGGCGAACCAATTAAAAAACACTGTGAAGTGAGAGGCCAGAGGATTCATAAAAATTAAACACCACGAATAGTGAGAGGCGAGGGGACTCACAAAAAACAAGCACCCCGAATAGTAAGAGGCGAGGGGACTCACTTGAATTAAGCACCCCGAAGGAGTCTAAAATCGCACTGCCACCTCCACGTGGTAGACTCTGGAGACTGTGATTTTACAGATCGTAGGTTGACGACAGGCGTTAATTAATAATTTGTCTGTAGTTGACTCATTTGAAAATGCACTGCTTATGTGTTAACAATGGTTAAATTGGGCACTTATTCATGAAATATCCATGAATAATCAATAATTATTGTAAACTGACGAACTATAATAGTAAGGAATCATTCATACTGAGAAAAATCAACATCACTTCTGAACAGGGTGGTTTTCATTTTTTATTTGTTTATAACAAATAATAAATAAATCATCTTCCTCTGACCCACCGACATGCGTTCTTAAATTATGTATTAGCTGATTTAATGTAATTCTGAATGAACTTGAATGCGTTGAAAGAATGCTAGACTTGCAAACTAGTATGTGGACTACTAAAGGATTGCGTCTGAACACGAGCATTAGGACTGCCTTCACATCGGGGCCTATATCTCGGAAACTATTCACTGGACCATTTTTTTGCTTAGGATCATTTTTGAAGCCAAAAGGTCAAACTTTCTTTTGAGAGCATTTAAACAAAACAAAAAAATACCCCGAATTGCTAAAAAAGTTGAATAAACAATTGAATTGTTTAAAAATGCTTAAAACGTTTTTAGTTCTTTTCGTTAATGAAATATAATAAAAGAGTAAGAAATATCCTTTCGAAAACCCTCATAAAAAATTTAAATCGATAAAGTAGAAAGGAAGTTACAAGCTTTTGAAAATACCCGTGCAGGCGTTGGGGTTGAAAATGTCACCCCCATCACTTGGAGAGGGTTGGTTTTTGTGGTCTATAAATTTGTCGATTAAGTACTATTGGGTAGGTGAAAATATTCCCTGAATTTGAAGAAAATCAAAGAACATGACTTTTAAAGTTGGGGCAGTTGAGAAATAATGCCCCTATAGTTTTATATGAAATTAATATTGAAACTTGAACATTATGAATACGAATTTTTTGATGAAATATTCATAAATATATTGATATACATGTCAAAAAATCGCTTCTTTTGTTTATTTGTTGATTGAATTCTCAATAGTAATTCTAATTTACATATAACTCCTTTACATAAACGTAATTATATTGGCTTATTAACTTGAAAATAGTATTTTACTGCTTTTTAGTATTTCAAATAGTTTTTTCCAGGCAAAAAAATCCGCTCAGGGAAATATTTTCATTTCATCAAAAATGTTTCCCCAAAAGCATTCAAAACAATCTCCTATTCATAACTTTGGGGTACCTGAAAATAGCATTTAACTTTTTTAAAGGCCACCGTGTGTCAGTAATGTTCGAGAATCAAGCTGGCCAGCTGATCAACTGGTACAGGGAGTACAGTAGGGTGGTCCAAACATTTTTTTTTCGAATTTTTATGGGGACACCCCTCAAATTTGTTCGAATCCGCACAAAAATAAATGCGTTTTTTTTGTTTTGAAAAAAAATTATATTTAGGGGTGGCGCAAGCCCCATGAAGTTTAACATGTATTTCCCATAAGAAAAAAATACGTTTTTGTAAATCTTATTCAGAATCCTCAATATTATCTCATTCGAGTTGAAACTCAACATTTTTCTTCACAATTAGCCATAGAATACGAATAAAATATCACTTTTCAAATATCACCCCCATAAGTCTGTTTTATAGGGTCCCAAAGAAACCCCATAAGTGAAAAAATGGGTTTTGCGAGTTTTTGGCGCTAATTATGATTTTTTTGCGGTTTTTTGTAATGCGAATTGTTTTTAATACATAAAATATGACTTTATACTGAAAATTAGATATTTTAATGAATTGTTTAAACAATTTATTATTGTTTTTAGCAATTTTCTCATAGAATGCAGTTAGAAAGACGCGGTTTTTTCACAAATTTTTCATTTGTTGTCCAATTTTCAATTAGAGGGAAGTGATATTTCATTAATGTTAACAATAGTGATTGTTTAAACAATTTATTATAATTATAAATAATATTATATTTGAATAATGCTAGAAAGATGCGGATTTTTTTTTAGTTTCTGGCTTTTTGTCCACTTTTCATTCGGAGTGAAGTAATAATGAATTCAAGTTAACAAAATAATTGTTTAAACAATTTATTATACTTATTAATAATATTATAATTGAATAATGCTAGAAAGATGCGGTTTTTTTTATTTTCTGGCTTTTTGTTTAATTTTCATTTGGAGTGAAGTAATAATGAATTCAAGTTAACAAAATAATTGTTTAAACAATTTATTTTAATTATTAATATTATTATATTTGAATAATGCTGAAAAAATGCGTTTTTTTGTTTCAATTTCTGATTTTTTGTCCACTTTTCATTCGGAGTGAAGTAATAATGAATTCAATTTAACAAAATAATTGTTTGAACAATTTATTATACTTATTAATAATATTATAATTGAATAATGCTAGAAAGATGCGGTTCTTTTTTCTTCAAATTTCTGGCTTTTTGTTTAATTTCCATTTGGAGTGAATTAATAATGAATTCAAGTCAACAAAATAATTGTTTAAACAATTTATTATCATTGTTGATAATATTCTCTTTGCTCAATTGGTAGAATGTTGCGTTTTTTTCTGAAATTTTCAACTGTTTGTTTATTTTTCATTAGGCGTGACTTAATAATTAATTATATTGAGCAAAAATAATTGTTCAAACAAATTATTATTGTTTATGACTATCTTCATCTATATCAATTGCGCCTGATAGTTACGGTTTTTCGGCTATGTTTACTTTTCTGTCCTTTTTTCACTTAGTGAGGTAATAATTAATTAAAGTCAACAAAAAAGTTGTTTGAACAATTTAATATTGATTTCTGCCTTTCGTGTAAAATAGATTTTTTTCTTTGAATTAATTTTTTTAAGCATTGTGAAAAGAGCAAAAATAATTCACTTAAAACAACAATACCTTTCGGAAAATCATTTTTGTTGTGGCCGACTTATTACTTGTTCATAAATAAAAAGGCGATGCAAAGTGAAAGATTTTAGAAAAAACCTCCACTTTCTAGCACTTATCTAAGAAAAGTTTGTTATTAACAATATGAAATTGTTTGAACAACTTTTTTGTTGACTTTAATTAATTATAGGTAATAATTAATTAAAGTCAACAAAAAAGTTGTTTGAACAATTTA
>CAKNXH010061694.1:3681-50325 GCA_932178445.1 Andricus quercusramuli
GGGTGATAGTTTGGGCACAGTGAAGTTTCTAAGTTGGGCATAATGAACCAATCAGAATCGAGCTTTAGCAACCACCTGTTTGTTCATAAGTGTTAAGATAGTGTTCGTGCTCGCGTTTCACTTCAGCTCCCGCAAAAATTTCACATCTTTGATCTTTGATTGTTTCTACAAGACGCGAAATTCTAGCCTTTAAATTTTGTCAAATTCTTAGTTGTTCTTGCAAACGTTTATCACCATCCTTAAAATAACATGACATTTGCTGAACGTAAAAAAGATGAATTTCAATTTAATACAGAACTTTCCTGACATTTCATGTAAGAAAACAAACAAAGATGTTTAAAATGCAGAAGACCAAACGAACTTTTGTTCTTCAAAATTAATCTACAAGTCTAAGATAAAGAAAAACATTTTAAACCTCAAAAAGAAATTCTCTGTGAATCGTCGCAGAAATTTTGTTGAATTTTTTTATAAAACCAACAAAGTAACTTAAAACTCGGAGAAACAAAACAAACTTCTGTTATTGAAAATTAATTATCAAGTCTACGATAAGTAATTCTTTGCGATTCATTACAAAATATTGTGTTACAGTCATTGTACCAAATTCGAAAAAAAATTAAAATGGGAAATCCAAAGAAACTTTTGATCTTTAAAATTGACCAACAAAGTCTAAGATAAAAAAACATATTTTTAACACCAAAAGTAATTCTTTGTGATTCTTTGCAACATTTTTGATACATTTATTATTACAAAAACAAAATTGTAAGAAGTCCAACAAAAAATTGAATATGAGAAAACCAAACAAACATTCGTTTTTGAAAATAAATCATCAAGTTAATTATAAGAAAACTCATTTCAAAACCGCAAAAGTACTTCTCTGTAACTTATTACACAATTTTCGTTACATTTGGTGTAATAATAATGAAACTCAAAAAAATTTAAAGCTCGGGAAGCGAAACGAACTTTGCGTTTTAAAAATAATCAACAAGCTTACAATGAAAAAACAGATTTGGAACCCCCAAAAGTAATTCTTAGCGATTTTTTCATAAATTCTGTTACATTAATTGTAACAAAGTTAAAAATAATTAAAGTTGGGAAAGCCAAACGAACTTTTGTTCATTAAACTTAACCAACAACTCTGAAATTAGAAGACACATTTTGATCCCTCAAAAGTAATTTTTGGGATTCATATGAAACAAAAGGATCTTTATTTCTTTAAAAATAAACAACAAGTTGAGAATAAAAAATCACATTTTGAACCCCTAGAGTCCTTTTTGATGAAGAAATAAGGTACAAATGGTCCCAGTTTAACGAAGATAACATTTATGTAAAGTGGCTAAGTATCAAGAACTAAGGAAATCTTAAAATCAAACTACTTTAAGAATTACCTTTGGGTGTTCAAAATGTATTTTCATCTTAGACTTTTTTATTTATTCTTAAGAACGAAAGTAAATTTCTTTTAACCATGCTTTAATTTTTTTTATTTTGTTACAATGATTGTAACAGAAATTTTGTAATGAATGGAGAACTCTTACGGGTTCAAAATATGTTATTTTATTTTGTACTTGTGGGTTAATGTATAAAAACAAAAGTTCGTTTCCTTTCCTGAGCTTCAGATTATTTTATTATTCATGATAAATTCTAAGGAAAAAAAGGTTGTTTGATTTTCCGAGTTCTTAATTTTTTTGTTGGTTTTGTAAACATTAAATGTAACCAAAATTTTTCAACGATTCGCAAAGAATTAACTTTGGGGATTCAAAATGTATTTTATCTTATTGTTAGAATGGTTGATTTATGGTTAAGAACCAAAGGTCGCTTCGTTTATGCCAGAAATCAAAACAAAGAAATTAAAACAACTTTTGGGGGTTTAAAATTGCTTTAAATTTCTTTATTGGTTTTGCTAAAATAAATGCAAAAAAAATGGTTGGTTATTTTTAAATAAATAAAGATCATTTTGTATCACGAGCTTTACATTTTTTTTAGTTTCGTTACATTAAATGTAACAAAAATTTTACAATGTATCCCAAGAATTACTTTGTGACAATTAATGTAACAGAATTTATGAAAAAAATCACTAAGAATTACTTTAGGGGGTTCCAAATATGTTTTTTCACTGTAAGCTTGTTGATTATTTTTAAAGAACAAAAGTTCGTTTGAATTTGACATGTTTCATTATTTTTAATTTTGTTACAATTAATGTAGCAGAATTTTTGCAATGAATCGCAAGGAATTACTTTTGGAGGTTCAAAATGTGTTTTTGAATTTTAAGCTGGTTGATTATTTTTAAAAAAGAAAAGTTCGTTTCGTTTCCCGAGCTTTAAATTCTTTGTTTAATTTTGTTACATGAAATGTAACAAAAATTGTGTAGAGAGTTGCGGAGAATTACTTTTGAGGATCTGAAAATGAGTTTTCTTATTTTGGACTTGTTTATTTATTTTCTGGAACAAAAGTATGTTTGGTTTTCCCGGTTTCAATTTTTTGTTGATTTTGTTACAATAAATGTAACAAAAATTTTGCAATGAATCTCAAAGATTTACTTTCGTTTGATGCAAAATGTGTCTCTCATTTTAGAGTTGTTAGTTAAGTTCAAAGAACAAAAGTTCGTTTCATTTCCTTCTTTAGATATCTTTATTGTTTTTGTAATAATAAATGTATCAAAAATTTGCAACGAATTGCAAAGAATTACTTTTGGAAGTAAAAAATGTGTTTTTTTTCATCTTAGACTTTTGTTGGTTAGTTTTAAAGAACAAAAGTTTGTCTGGATTTCCCATTTTTATTTTTTTTTTAAATTTTTTACAATGAATGTATCAAAAAATGTTGTAATGAATCGCAAAGAACTACTTATCGTAGACTTGTTAATTAATTTTCAACAACAAAACTTTGTTTTGTTTCTTCGAGTTTTAAGTTACTTTGTTGGTTTTATAATAAAAATGTAACCAAATTTCTGCGACGAATCACAGAGAATTTCTTTTTGAAATTTAATATGTTTTTTCTCATTTTAGTCTTGTAGATTAATTTTGAAGAAAAAAAGTTCGTTTGGTCTTCTGCATTTTAAACATCTTTGTTCCTTCGACAAGGACTGTTTTTCTACATTTCTGTGAAAGTTTCCTTATATTTTCTTGTCAAGTAGCTTTTGGTGAAATTTTTTAACCTCTGCTTTCTTCGCTTCGGCTTTCAGAAGTGAAGTATCTAGATGGAGTAATGCACTTTCCTCACTTCTGATGTTAAAATTCAGGTCAATGGTCTCGGCCGCTTGCTCCGCGGCTTTGTAAAGGAACGCACCTTCGCCAATCATCTCGTGGTTCCTGCCCATTTTGAGGAGAGGATCTCTGCCATTCGCAACGATGTAAGCTGTACTCAGAAGAATTCGGTTATGAAGACACTGGATATTCAGAATTCCACGTCCGCCTTGACGGCGTGAAATGTATAATCCCGGAACTGACGAATTGATATGAAAGCTTTTATGTATATGCATGTTCTTACGTGTGGTGACATTAAGGGCCTTAAGTTAATTCTACGTCCATTGAACCACCCCAAACGAGTAGAGTAGAACCGCAACGGCAGTATCTGCTTCGGAGAGACTCCTTCACTGATGTTACGTACTGAATGCAGCTTTGGGCACGCCCAGGTGTGTATAGGTCTCTCCAGTATTAAGATGACTAATAACGCTTATATCCGCAAGCTCAGGGTCCTTGGGAACGCCAGTAATCTTAAATTTCTTCAAATTATTTTTGTCACACTTGTCCAAACCAAAGTCCATCATAATCTCCCCTACGTAGTTCTTGACGATATTTATAGCAGTTTGAAGTTTGCTTTTAGCAGAGGCATTGATCTTCAGGTCATGCGTATGAAATACATGAGTGACCTTATGTTCGCGCTGATAAGTGTCGCCACAGAGGTATCCAGGAGAATTTCGTATTGCAAGTTATAGAGGCAGAAGTGTGATCCAAAAAATCAAAGGGCTCATGGTATCACCCTGAAAGACACCCCTCCGGAAGGTGACGTTGTTCGTTTTCTCACGATAATTTCTAGATGAAATAGTAAATCTTGTTTTCCAAAGAGGCATCAATCTCTCTATTCATCTCACTATGTGCGATGCACCTTCAAGCTTTCCCACAGACAGACTGCAAGTCTATGAGAGATTGAACCGAAATCTTTTCGGTAGTCAATCCAGGCCATTGACAAGACGCGCTGATGGGCTGCAGCGTCTTTACATACACACCTGTCAATTAGCAGGTTCTATCGACAGCTTGTTACACCTTTTTTCGAGCCACGTTGTTCGTACATCTCTCGCCACACAAGCTCAATTCGTCGAACAATCCTGTTGTTTAGGACAGCTGTGAAAATCTTATACAGTGTGTTCACACAAGTTATTGGACTGTAATTCTCTGGGTTGGACAAGTTGCCTTTTTTCGGCAGGAGTGCGTCTCAACATCAGCTACTGCGGAATGGGCGTCTCCGACTTCAAATATGAGTTGAATAAGCGTGCCAAAATATTGGTGTGTAAAAATAAACTTCTTCCACCATAAGTGCTTGATACAATCTGGTCCAGCAGCGGAAATAAGTGATTTTTTCACGTCTTTGGCAGTGGTTGATGGACATTCCTCCTCAGATTTTATGAGGTTGTTGCAAAACTCCTTGAAGCGGATGATATTGTAAGTATCTTCTTTCCACTTTAGTGTTTTCGCGATCTTGTATACCTCTCTCCAAAAAGTCTCTACCTCCTTGGGCTTGGATCGATTTTTTCACAGAAACAGGGAGATCGCTAAAGAGGCGCTATGGGTCAGCGGAAGGCTGTTGATTCTCTCTGATCCATCTCTCCTTCTTCTGTATTCTCCTCCTTGCGTCAGATAACAGCCGTATTTAGTCAACAATATGCTGTTTGATTGGTAGCAACTTTGACTTGTTCAGTGCATGATTCAAGAACCTTAGTTCCTGGGCGAATTTTCGCACCCTTTCCGTGAACAGTCTACCAAATGTTATGTAGTCAAACACACATTGAACACGGGACGCATTCTGTCTTGCCCATGCAATCTTCTTGTTCAGTTGATGCAAACGTCTTTAGGTCCTTCAATCCATCGTTGGTTTTAGCCTTCGATTTGAATCAGCCAAAGCTCTCGCAGCACCATAAACTAAACAATTGGTGGTCCAGAGGTCGGACTCTGTCGAGATATCTCCACGAAGGGAGGCATCCATTTCATCCAGACCTTGGGGCTTAGGAGGAACTTGCATGTTAATGTTTCTCCTTGTCCTGAAATCGCGATCATCTCTAAGAAGGTGCCTGCTTTCCGAGGTTAGTCTTAATGTCGCTTCGTCATCTTTGTCTGTAGCTTGATCAAGCAGCGGTTGACGAAGCGCTCAGCGTACATATCCATTTTTCCGGAGGTATTCGGCTTGATTTCGTAAAGACTGATGCGAAACATGCTGAAGCTCTGGGGTTTTCTGGCACCAAAGAGTGTGCATACAAGCCATAAACCGTCCGGAACAAGGATAATATTGGTATCGTAGCAGTCTAGTAAGTCATCCTTGAGTTGATCTGTCTAGTCAATGTGGGCGTTCCGTCGGTTCGTCGTTCGTTCATTTTTTCATCTAAATTATTTTCAGCACCCCGAACTCTAGGATGATCGGCATTGTTTGCCGACCCATTGTCGGGTGCTCTGCGCGTTCGATCGTTTTGAACCGCATCTACAACTTTTTGGTGTTTTAGTGTTTTCATTGTCGTTCCCACAAGCAGCTAGGGAAAGGGTTCTTCCATCCTTGTAGAGCCCCGCATGCAAGGATAAGGCTGCATACACTGAGAGGTTGCACGGTATCCCAGAGTCACCGTTTAAGACACCTCACCCAAGTGCCATTCAACTTTCGGCACGGTTGTTACGCCTCCGCTTAGGGGTTATTCCTTGAGGACAATCCCTGGATAATTGTCCGCTACTGCTTATTAATTATTGTAAACATATTCAACAGAAACCCTTGGTACAGGGACCCTCTATCCGCAACCCGAGGAAGCGTTCGGTGGCTATGTCATAGGCCCTTCACTTCTATTACAAAGGAATCGGTTTTGGTTTTCATTCCTTCACCTCAGTTTATGGTACAGCGAGAGCTTTGGTTGATTCAAATCTAAGGGTAACATCGACGTTGGCCCAAAAGACCATGAGACGTTTGTATCAACTGAACAAGAAGATTGAATGGGCAAGACAGAATGCGTCCCGTGTTCAATGTGTGATTGACTACATAACATCTTGTAGACCGTTCACGGAAAGGTTTCGAAAGATCGCCCAAGAGCTAAAGATCTTGAATCACACACTGAACAAGTCGAAGCTGCTCACAATCAAGCAGCATATTGTTGACAAAATACGGCTGTTATCTGACGCAACAAGGAGCATAAAGAAGAGGGAGAGATGGATCAGAGAGAATCAACAGTTTCTCGCTGACCCATCGCGCCTCCTCAGCGATCTCCCTGTTTCTGTAAAAAATCCCCCCAAGCCCAAGGAGGTAGATACTTTTTGGAGAGAGGGATACAGGATCCATAAAACACTAAAGTTGAAGGAAGATAATGACAATATCATCCGCTTCAAGGAGTTTTGCGAAAATCTCATAAAATCTGAGGAGGAGTGTCCATCAATCACTGCCGAAGAGGTGAAAAAAGCACTTAGAGGAACGAAGAACTTTTCCGCTGCTGGACCAGATTGTATCAAGAACTTCTGGTGGAAGAAGTTTACTTTTACACACCAACATTTTGCCCGCATATTCACCTCATATTTAATGTCGGAGACGCCCATTCCGCAGTGGTTGGTATTAGGACGCACTATACTTTCGCCGAAAAGAGGCCACTTGTCCTACCCAGAGAATTGCAGGAAAAAGTTCATGGAGAGGAAGAGGGGGAGGGAGTGCAAATGAGGGAAATAAAAATAGGAGGCATAACCTGTAAGTTCGTTACAGTGTAAAATAAGGAGGGGATGGAAATAATTAAAGAAAGGGTAGAAGAACTGCTGGGCGAAAGAGAGGAGAGTATGGTAATAGTGGGTGGGGATTTTAATGCGAGGATGGGGAGCGAAGGGGGACTTTACGCGGAAGGGGAGAGCTTCGAAAGGAAATCGAAGGATATAATAATAAATAAGAAGGGGGAGATTCTAAGGGATTGGATGGAGGATAGAGGCTGGGCGGTGGCGAATGGTATGGCAACGGGGGACGAAGAAGGAGAATACGCATACGTAAGTAAGGTGGGGGTATCGGTGATAAATTATGTGGTTATGAATATGCAAGGATGCGAGGAGACGGAAAAATTCGCAGAAGAGGGGAGGGTGGAATCAGACCATCAGCCATTGAGTCTATGGATAAGAGGTAAGGGTGGCGGAAGAAAAGGCAGGGAAGAAGTCTCGATAGGGGAGAGGGTGACCTGGACGAGGGAGGCGGTGGAGAAGTATCAAGAGGAGCTAGGAAAGGTACGCTTTGTAGGGGAGTCGGTGGAAGAGATATGGGAGGATCTGAAAGAGAAGGTGAAAGGGTGTATGCAAAAGAAGGTATTTAGAAAGAAGAAGAAAGGAATGGTGAAGCCGTGGTGGGATAGGGAATGTAAAAAGGTGAAGAGGGAGTACAAGAAGTGGAAAGAGGGTAATGCGAGGAGGGAGGAGTACGTAGAAATGAGGAAGGGGTTTAGAGTGATGTGTAAGAAGAAAGAACAGGAAAAGGAGAAAGAGCTGGAAGAGGAGTTAGCAAATGTTAAGACAGAGGGGGACGTCTGGAAGATAATAAATAGGTTTAGGAAGCAGAGGGTGGGGGGCAGCGAGAAGATAGGAAGTGAGGAATGGAGGGAATTTTTGAAAGAATCATTCCAGGGCTCAGATTCAAGTAAGACGGACGGGGGAGGCAGAGATGGAGGAGTTGAATGACGAAGAAATAGAGAAGCAGATAAGGAAGTTGAAAGGGTCAAAAGCAGCAGGGTTGGATGGGGTGGAGAACGAAGCATGGCTGTTTAGTACACAAGAGGTTAGGGAGAGACTGAAGGAGGTAGTGAAGAAAGTATGGAGGGGCGAGGGATTCCCAGGAGGGTGGAGAGAAGGGTTAATGGTGCCACTGTATAAGAAAGGAGATAGAGATAGGCAGGAAAATTATAGAGGTATCACGCTAATAAATACGGCGTATAAAGTATACGCGATGGTGGTGGCAGAGAGACTGCGGAAAGGATGTCGAGGGGAAAGGAATATTGCCGGAGACGCAGGCGGGATTTAGGGCAGCTAGGAGTACTATCGACAATATCTACGTTCTGCAGCACGTGGTGGATAGAGAATTAGCGAAGAAGGGGAAGAGAGTGTACGCGTTTTTTGTGGATCTCAAAGGCGCGTTTCCGTCGGTGGATAGGGGGAGGTTGTGGGAGGCGATGGAGGATAGGGGAGTAGAAAAAGGCCTAATTGAGAGGGTAAGGGAGATATATGAAGAGACCAAAGACAAGGTAAGAGGAGGGGAGGGGATTTCGGAGGGATTCTGGATGGATAGGGGGTTAAGGCAGGGGTGTCCTCTGGGCCCAACGCTGTTTGCGATTCTAATTGCGGATATGGAAAGTAAGCTGGAGGCTGGGGTGGTAGGAGGAGTCAGGATAGGAGGGGTTAGAATTTGGTCACTAGCGTATGCAGATGACATAGTGTTGCTGGCAAATAGCGAGGAGGCCTTAAAGGAGATGATGAAGAGGTTGAGAAGAGAGCTGGATAAGGAGGGGTTAGAGTTGAATGCGGAAAAGTCCAAGGTTAGGGTGTTCAGAAAAGGAGGGGGAAGGGATGAGGCAAGGGAGTGGAAGTGGAAGAGAAAGGAGGTGCAGGAGGTGAAAGATTTTGTGTACCTGGGCTTCGTGTTTCGAAGGAATGGGGGAGTGGATGGTCACATAAAAGAGAGAGTGAGGAGGGCAAATGTGGTGATGAGGCAGGTGTGGGGATGGGGAAAGAAGTTATTCGCAGATGATTTTGGAAGGAGAATGAAATTGTTTGATTCACTAGTGATGACCTGGGGTTGGCAAGGAACACGCCTAAGTATATTGTCAGGACGGAGACGGGGAGAACGAGTGTAGGGATTCTAGCAGGGAGCAGGGCGTGTAAATATGAGGAGAAATTTTTGGAAGAGGGGGGAAGTAGGCTGGTTAGGGAGTGTTGGTGGGAGAAGGAGAACAGAAGAGGGGGTGGGAAGATGGAGGCTGAGAGGGAAATGTATTTTAGAATGAATGGACTGCAGATGGAGGAAGTGAGAAGGATGCACGAGGAAGGAAGGAAGGTTTATGACTTGGTTAAGCAAAATGGCATGTAGAGAAAGAAGACAGAGGGGGAAGAGAGAATTAGAGAGTCAAGGTTTAACTGGAACTATGTGCGGATTATGCCAAGGACAAGAGCGCAATATTTATGTGTGAAAGGAGAGAAAGGAAGTCAGGAACTTATAGCGAGGATGAGGTGTGGGTGTATGGAGGGTTTCAATAGGTTCGGGCTCCCTCGGGAGAAGAGGATCTGTGAACTGTGTGGAAAGGGGGATGCAAGAGTGGAGCACTGGTTGGAGGAGTGCATGGAGGTGGAAAGAAGTGAGATAAGCATGGAGGCACTGTTGCATGAAAAGGGGGAAAAAAGGGCAGTAGCATAGGTGAAGGGAGTGTTGGGTAAGATGGAGACGAAGAGAAGGAAGGAGGAAGAGGAATGGAGACGGAAAGATTGTAAATAGGAGAGAAAGTAGGTATAAGTAACATGTAAATATTGTAAATAGTAGATAAGTAGTAGGTATTAGAGCAAAAACAGAGGTTGGCAAGCGAGGCAATGCGAAAAAGTAGGGTCATGCGAGCGAGGCGAAGCGAGGAAAGCAAAGCGATAAGAGCGGGCGGCTTAGATATAAGGAATGGATGTGAACAATGTAACTTATTCTACCGGAAACAGACTAATCTAAACTTAAATTACAATATTCAGCTGGAAGTGAATTCCGAGAGGACAAGGACAATTGCTCGATTCTCGGATTTAATAAATTAACATTTTGACTTAAAAGGCTACTAATTGATCCGTCGATAATATTATTACCCATTAGCCTTGGTAGGTTCACAAGATCTTCAACGTCCGGAATATCAGTATTCCTGATAACAGGAACCTCCTCGCCGCAATTTGGTTGTGCAACAAGATTTGTATGCAAATTCCACTCTGACGCGAATTTTTGAATTAAATTGCTACCCCCGGGCTCAGATGGAACCTCGTTCTGATCGGTATTTAGGTTTGTAGATGCCGAATTCCTCCGTCAAAGAATTATTTTGTTGCATCCATAATTACGACAAAAGGAAAGGTTTCTTACAAAATTTTAATTTGCAGTTTAAGCCCAAATGGAAGGGTTCTTCAAGAAAACAATTTAAAATTTAAAATTTTGAAATCCCAACCATGACCAAAAATTCAATACATATTTAAGAGTGAAAGCGGAAGCAATTTATGGCCTAAGAAAAAGCAGACAAGATTACTAAAGGGATAAATTAAGAAGGAGGCATATTGGAGAAAATGGAAAGACTAGGAGCAGCTATAAGCACCAGATAGAGGTTATAGGTGACCTTAACCCATGTAAAAGATTGTCGACAGAGATAACGCATGAGGCTTCCAGTGTATCACTCTAAAATTGTGTTAAAAACTCTGAGAAACAGCAAATATTCTGCAAGCTACACAATATTGGGCCACACCACCACCGAACTCCAAAGAACATTCAAGAGATTAAAGAAATTCCAAAAACTGAACGTCATTTCACAAGGGAAGATACATCTGATTGCACCCAGCCACTTTCCGAAGTTTCAAAAGAGAAATTTTAGACTTCTTTACACCTCCATATCACTGTACATTCATCTTACTTCAAAAGACCATTTAATCTCTCATAGTTAATTAATTTCAAAATTGCGAGACATAGCACGCCACAAACACTCCAAAAAAGTACCATAAAGTCGGGAGAAGCGCACAAAGCGAACCGTTCACCTTGAGCACTCGAACGCGAATCTGAAAGGGAGTCCAAAGCGGTGTAGTGACTGCTGTTCTCCCCTCGCTAACCCCACCTCGGCGCTCGCTCCAATACATTGCGTTAAACTGGCGCTCACGTACGCACGACTGTTTATAGCGTGCACCTGATTGGTCCAGCTTAAATATTCAACTACTCAAAAAGTAAAAATTTAACTGATTTTTGGAAAAGGAATTTTCGATTTATTTAGTTTTATTCTTATTTTTATATAGCTATATAAGCCCGGACACTTGAGTCTGGGACACCCTGTGTATAGTCTTTTGGATTAGGGACCAGGTTTCGTAGCCTAAAGTCAATACAGTTAATAGTGAAACTTACCTTTTTTTATTTTACTTTTAATATTAATAGTATATTATATATTGGTGACAAATCAATTATATTTAATAAACAGGGCTGTATCATCAGGATTTTGAGCCCCAATAAATGTTATTAATTTTAATTTTAAATTCATATGAAGTTGAAAGTTTACTAGACTCATTTATAATGTTTGTGTTAGCATAAAATTATTGACAATTTGGCTTTTTTAATTTCCAGGACCGTACTCTAATATTAATAGACTCTAGAAATCTATTTTTTAAATTTAAATTAATTTTTTATATTTTGTTAACAAAGCAACATGGAAACTTTTAATTAATAAATTAAGTTAGAAAATAATTTGTTGGGGTGCTCTCTGCGTGTGATCGTGGTAAAATTGCACTGATGCATGAAATACGCCGCGGCAGCGCATGCTATTTCACGTCAGTTGCTGAAAATCACACCGTCGTTCGAAGGAAATAAAACGACCCTGCACTAGCGTGGTAATTTTCTGCTGACTGTCGTTGTAATCAGACAGACTAAAGTAGCAGGTTTCCACCGTAGCAAGCGGAATATTACCATGTGTGACGCTTACAATGTTCTAATAATAAAATATATTATTGTAGATAACGATGATTCAACCCAATGAAGCTTCGAATTTATTCGTTGATTCGGTATACGTGTCAAAGCGAGTCAAAGATTAAGATATTAAGTGAATATGAATACACTTATGTGGAAAAAGTTTGAAGCGTCTCGGCGTCCTTGTAGAAACATAAGCAAAATTTATATTCTTTTTGTATATATATATATATATATATATTAATTTACATTTGTATCTAAAATAATCGATGTACTTTATAAATACTGCAAAAAATGTACATAACTTTTTGTTATAAATATGAACGACGTCGATAGTGTTGTATTAAATTCTATTTTGTTATACGCAGATGACGCTAAAATATTGAAACCAATTAATAGCATTAAAGATTGTGCTGAGTTACAAAACGATGTAAATAACTTTGTAGATTGGTGCAGTAATAATTCTCTTGATATTAATACAAAGAAATGTACTATTATGACAGTTTCTAGAAAGATTGATACAATTGAGTTTGAGTACAAAATAAATTCCATTGTTTTGGAAAAAGTGAAGGTTCAGCGTGACCTTGGAATTTACATTAATAACTCATTAAAATGGAACACTCAAGTTGACATTATGACACGCGAAGCTAATAGATCCTTAGGTTTTTTATTCAGAAAGTGTCGTTCTTTTAAGAAAGAATCTACCTTCCGTATTTTATACTATGCTTTAGTTAGGTCAAAATTAGAATATGGGTCTGTAGTTTGGAATCCAAAAACAAATTATCAAATACTTGCTATTGAAAAATGTCAAAAACGGTTCTTAAAGTTCTATAACTTGAAGATTAATGGTGAGTTCATTCCTCCTGGTTATGACTACCTTGAGTTATGTGAAAAATTCAACTAATGGACAATTGAGAATAGAAGAAAAGTTGCCATGGTACTATTTCTATTCAAAATTATCACTGGTTTCACAGATGACTCTTATCTTCTATCGCAAGTTCCCTTTGCAGTTCCGGAAAAAGATACCAGATTTTGGGTCCCATTCTATACCTTTACCGACATTCCGACACATAGTACTCCCATTCTCAAGATGTGTGACAAGTATAACTCAATTCATAAAGTATTTCAGCTGATTTCAATTCATAA
The DNA here is from genome assembly GCA_932178445.1 of Andricus quercusramuli. Lineage (NCBI taxonomy): Eukaryota > Metazoa > Arthropoda > Insecta > Hymenoptera > Cynipidae > Andricus > Andricus quercusramuli. Next base: position 16,699 of record CAKNXH010061694.1, read on the forward strand.
AGCATCTAATGGCAATATCAATATTTTAACTCAATCTATCAACACTTTTTTAGAAACTGTTCGCACCTACATAAACTCTACTACTTGATTGAGTCATAATTTACATTCTAAGCTTAATTAATATTTACATCTACGATACTTTTGTATTCTATAATACCTCCTCTTGCGCCATATTAGTTTATAACTTGTAATCCTGTAATTGGTCTTGGACTGTTGGGTTTAATAAATTGAAATGAAATGAAATGAAATAACGACTGATGATGTAAAATTTCGTTGATTTTTTTTACAGTGTATACGGAGAAAAAAATCGCACTATGAATGAATTTATGAATTTCTACCAATATTGGCATCAGGTTAGACATTTTTAGCATTAAATGTCCTATACCATAAAAGAATCAAGCGCATGCCGTAATTGCTGGAGTCACATGCCCTTAGAGCAGTCTTGCCTTGCGGAGATAGCTCCAGCTTTGACTCACTACGGTTGTAAGAAAACCCATCCTCTTAGAGTATGAGTCCTCTTGCAAAAGCGATGTTAGGCCACGCCTACTGGCGCTTGCTGTGAAGCGAGTTTTGTCAGTGGGCGTGGCCTAATATCTCTTTTGTAAGAGTACTCATACTTTAATAGGGTGAGTTCTTTACAAATATAGCAAGGCGAAGTTCGAGCCATTTTCGCTAGGGAAACCGGCTTTAAAAGCATGAAGCCTTGTACTTTGTCGAGTAAATATGAATTGTTGCAAAATGGTGCAAACCTAAATGAAAGTATACATTTAACCCTCAAGTACTCGCGTACGCGGCAAAAGGACCGCACTTTCTTCCAAAGAGGCAGCAACTCTTTGTTTCGAATGGAACTGCCCAACGCGCCCCCTGTATTTTCAAGACAAGCCACAAGACACACGACAGCGCCACCGTCGATTTTTTTCAGTCATCTGAACAGTGAGCACCTGAACGCCAAAGTGGAAAGATGCTTTTTTGCGGACTTTTATCGCGGCGCGGCAAAAGTCTAGTACCTACCTAATATAGTTCATTTTTGTTTGCCAAAAGTAAATATGTATTTTGTTGAATACTTATAGCAAAAGACTATTTTTATGTAAATCATTATAAAGTTCTAACTAGTTTGTTCATTATACTGCTCCAAAACTTTAGCAGTCACTTAATATTTCCCTAAGTCCTTTAGTTGATACGATTTGTATACACACTCGTATTTTTTTAATGAGTATGAGTACATAGTTTGTGTTTATGTTCAAGGTTGTCAGATGGAAATTTATCGCTGAATTGAACGGAAGCAACCAAGTTTTTACAGCTTTCATAGTTTTCGAGATATAGGTCTCGGAATACAAAAAAAGCGTGCTGCGGCCGTTCGCCACAGCGCGAGTGCTAGTGTGACTTTAAAAGGCACGAGTACTTGAGGGTTAAAGGCACAATTTTTTACATCTTTTTTCAAATTAAAAACTTGACTTTTGGCCAAAAAACGTTTCTCCCAGCCCACTGAGTAATGAGCCGGTTGCAACGTTCTTTAGAAACATATTTCTCTACTTTTAACTACTTGTGTGCAATTATGTTATAAAAATCGACTTTCTTGTGTATATGTTTTTTTAAGCATTAAAAAAAATTATTCAATTGATTAAGGAATCAACCATTTTTCAAACATACTTCTTCTTCTTAAGCCTTCTTGTGCACTTTTGTTACACAACTTGACTTTTTTAAGTTTATGTTTTTTTCAAAAAAATGTACTTCCAAACATTTAACAGACATATTAGCCATAGACCCTGCTCTCGTTCTCTAGAGTTCGGTTCTTTGTATCGTTCTCAAAAGTTCAGTCCTTGGTCAACTCTAAAAAAGGAAAGTGGTTTTGCTGCCTGTCTACAGAAGTCGCTATAAAACTGATTTAGTATCCTATGTAGAGATCGTAAGATATAGCCCAAGCGATAAAATACAAAATTTATCTAATTGATCTAAAAGCCTGAAATTTGATGTATAGGGACCTTTTGACTCTCTCGATTTTTTTAATTCTGTATTTTTTCAAATAATTAAGACATTTAAATTTTCCGTCATATTTCGAAATCTGCAAAAAAATGACCAAAATGTTGAAAATAAACAAAAAAGTAAGGGAACTTTTTGAAAATATTTTAAAAAAGGTGCTTAAATTATGAAAAAATCAAAAATTTCTTCAGCGCCCGTTCTAAGAAGTCTTTTAATGCCAAAAGGGCCGTTCTCGCAAATTTCAAGTTTTTCTAACAATTAGAGCAACATAATTTTGAACACTCCTAACAGACAAGAGTGGATTAGAACTTGCAATTGAGCGTGATACGTAACGTGTCACCAGTCCCACCCACCTCCTTTCGCGCTCTTACCAGTACTACAAATTGAGCGCAAATTAATGTATTGCTGGTGCGATGGAGTGCATTTGAAGTCCTAAGGAATTAGCTGAAGAATATTAAAAAATATGAATTAGGACTCCAGATCCGCAAAAGTGTGTCGCCATCCCCCCCCCCCCCCACACACACATCTGCTTTTGCAATCCCATTATCAGTAATTGAATTTGAGCGCAATTGAGTTTATTAGTGGCGCGATGTAGCGCTTTTGAAGTCTTTCGGAATAAGCAAAACAGAAGTAAAAATAGTAATTAGGACTCAAGATACATAAAGCGTGCCCCCCCCCCATCCCTGAATTAAAAAAATATTAAGCAGGACACGAGACCTAATACAGACTAATCATTCATAAAGCACTACGTGCAAATTATAATTTGTATTGTCTAGCAAAGGCTTGAGCGTACTTACAAAGACTCGTATGGAACTACGGTTTCTTCTGTTCGAATTTTCCTCTTTATGATTCTCAATTGAACATCACCAGTTGGAAAATCAAGTATTGGTTTCAGAGTATCTCTGTCCAACACGGTTTGATGTTGAGCTAAGAACTCTTCGAAGTCCAGAGGCTCTAAGATTTCACAGAGTGACATCTGTAAGAAGAAATAAATTCTAACACAATGATTCACAGCAAAAAAAAAACACACAAAAGTGGGATTTTGATAAATCAGTGAATAGTTTAAGAATATTTTCCGCATATACGCACAAATTAAATGAAAGTTAATTTTTTAAAAAGCACTCAGGAATATTAATTTTCATCATTAATGCGATTTCACGAGATTTTTTTTACCGATTTCGGAATAAGGTAACCAATATGGATGAACTTCGGCAATTTTTAGTTGCTATTGACATTAGTTACTTTAGTTTAGTTTGTAATATGGAAGGTATAGCGCGTAAGCGTATATAGGTGATAGCGCGTAGACTATAAATTCTATTGTGCTACACCGCTGTTTGTTTTCAAGGCAGTACACCGAATTAGGCCACCTTCACCGAGGTTTTAGATCTCGGTACATTTCGTTGTTTCCAACGTTCTGGAAATATACCTTTCAGGTGCCAGGCGTACCACATCGCACAGTGAATGGCGCGGACCTGTCTGCACAGAAAAGTTAGCCTCACCCACTCTGCCATTCGGCAAACTTCCTAACCAACCGTAGAGGGAAAACGTCCAGGTCAGGGTCGACGGTGCAGTCCCTCTAAGGTCATCAGTTAGATGCACAGATTCGACGCACTGTATTGGAATGCTATGTAAGTGTATGTGTGTGTGCTGGTTACTCAAAATCGACCAGCGAATACCCACCGCTAGTCCCTTTGACATAGAGCCTCTACGCAAAGAGATCGCTAACTCTTTGCGAGTCTTCTCAAATTCGACTAGTGACCTCCAGGGTCAGTCCCCTCGATTAGAAACCTCTACCTTGGCAAGTAATTAGCCTCTTTTGAGGAGATCTACAGTTTAAGGTAGGTTCCGAACTACCCAAGCCCCGGTAGAAGTACAGAGAAAAATTTCCATTGTAACGGCTCAGGGATTGAACTCCAATCTTCCTCCAAGGAAGCATGTTGCGTCACATAATGAGTTATGAGCATCAGTCGAAATCGATTGATTTAAAAACTGAAATACTTTACAGCGAATCCGCTTTCTAACCTAAAAATAAAATTTCAAAGCAAGTCGTAAAATCGACCAATAGCTTACAAATTTTTGGGCACAGCAGGGATTTTTAAATCTTCTAGCGCATGTGGGGTTACGAATTCTGTCTGCCGCAATTGATCATTTGACAGTGGGAAGCAGGTGAGCAAACAGTTGATTTTAAGCAAGATATCGCCACTAATAAACATTTTGACCTGGCGCTTGGGGCTTACGAATAAGGCTAGGACTTCATTGCGGCTAGTTTTATATTTACGCGGATACTCAGGAACCCGGTTACCCAAGATAACGGTTATTACTCGGGTACCCGGGTAATATCCGAAAAATCGGGTGCCCACATAATCGGATAATACCCGGGTATCCGGATACTCCACGAATTTTTCTGAATTTTAAAGATTTCTCATTTGACATCAAGCCCAAATGAAAAGAAAACAAAAAAAAAAATACACGCGCGTTAGGTTCATAACCCTTGCATGAGAATCAAAAGAAATCACTAGCGAAGCTGTAATATTATACGATTTTTTAAGAGAGTAAAGAAAAAAAAGTTACCTATTTTGACACTTGAAGAAAATATTACAAAAAAGTGCAAAATGAAAAAAAAATAAGAAGAATTTTAATCTGACAAAAATAAACTACGGTAGGTTTGGATTTGCAAAATATTCTAATAGGTTACAAGTAGTAACTTACTTTGAATTTGTCGCTTTTGGCGCTTAATGCTGAGGAATTTAATGAAAGGTTATCTGACATTCTTGATCATGTTAACTTTTGTTTTACTATATTCTTGACACCCGAAACTTATCCGGGCATTAGGGTACCCGATATTAAGGTTATCACCTGGGTACTCGAGTAATATTCGTGCTCTCGGGTACCCGCCCAAGTACTCAGGTTACCGGATATTGGCAAAGTCAGAACCCTACTTACGCAGTTTCATTTACTTTGGTTACCTTACACCGTAACCGTTCAAAAATCGCATGGACTCGCACATTATAGTATTTATTAAAGATTAGAATTAAACAAAATATATTTGTATCCATGTATATCTTTTCAGGTTTTTATATACCTAAATCCTCCCCTTATACAGGAGATTGTTGAAAATTAACCCTTAGACTTAATTTCAATTAACTAAATTAACGCGAATACATATTTCAATGCGTTTAAATAGTTCGGGAGCTGACATTGTTCATGTATCATTTTCTACCGGTTGAAACTCTTTGTATCGTTTATTTTTCATCTAATACTTATGGAAATGTCGGTTTATCACCCCGTTACAGCCACGATTGAAATTATTAAAAAATGAATGACTTTGCATGATTTTGTACCATCTCACAGTGGGTAAAAAAAGTTTCTGCAATTTAGACATTTTTTTAAATGAAAGACCTTTTAATTTCAAAAATATTTGTGTGTTTGGATTTTTGATACATTATTTTATTTAACAAGCTAATTGACTTTTTTTAGCTTTTCAGAAGTTCGAATACATTCACGAAAAGACCATCCTTGCTAACAAGGCTCCAATTGATAAGGAGAGAGTAGGTTATTTCATAGACGGAATAACAGACATTCTTCTACGAGATCAAGCCAGGATTCACCAGTTCTATTCCGTCGAGGCGATGTTCCCAGCATTTGAGAAGGTTTTATCGCGAAATCGAAGCCACGCGAGTGATACTAGTTCGAAATGCGTGAAGGTGGGGGATAAGGGAGAATGTTCAAATGTAATAGAGAGAGAAGTGATGATAGGGGGTGGGGGGTGGGGGGGAGTGATGAAACAGGAAAGTGGCATATGCTACAATTGTGGCAAGCAGAGTCACATAGCCACAACATGTTACCAAGAGCCTAAAAAAAGGGGCGCTCGTTATGAATGTGGGTCGGAGGACCACGTGCTCAAACATTGTCCTAAAGGAAAGAGAAGATCACATCAGGGGGTGGCGAACGAGAATGATTTTCAACGAATTGTTGACATCGAGATGGAAGCTCATGATGAATTGTATAATCTGACCTTTAGAGTACTTCTATGTAAGGATAGCTCAGTAAGTCTGATAAAAAGAAAATATGTAAATCCGGAATAAGATAATATTGATGTTCATACAGAAGTAGAGTTGAATTTTCAGAATTGATTAAAGGAGTTACTTTGATGCAAGTATTTAGAATCGAAAAATCCTAAGGAAACCAAAAACTAAGGTCGAATTAAGGCTCTCTTTAAGAAACCATCAACTATTCCACTTTTCTTCTCGTCGTTTATCCTATTCCGAAAAAGGGGAGATAAGAAAACTTTTAGATAAATTCTGGGAGCAAGGTGATGTGCAAGTCAGTGATTCTAAGTACACCTCTCCCATTGTCCTTACCTGCAAGAAAAATGAGGATCCTAGGAAGTGTGTAGATTTTAGGACTCTAATTAAATCATCGCCCAAGAATTACAGTGCGCTATGTCCTTCAACACTCAAACTAAGAAAATGAGGTTCAAATTTTAACTGAACCATGCTCTGTTAAAATGTATTCAAATGTGACAATAAGTTTATCAGACAAAAATAATGGGCCAGCAAGAATATATTACCACAACTTTTACTAATATAATGAATGATTTTAGCAGATCTCGAAAATTGGTTTTGGACATGGCGTGATATGTGATTCAAAAAATTCATTTTTTCTCAGAATTATAGTACGCCAAGTAACACAATTCTTATAATTAGACTATTTACAATGAAAATTTTTAGTAAAACGTGAAGCAGAAGGGTGATTTACATTACTGTATTATTTTTTATACTTGATTTAATTAAATTATCTCAGAATTATTAACTTTTCAGTATTATTCTGATAATCACTTTTGAGGTTAAATAGGTACTGAAAAATATTTTGGAAAAAGTTCATCACAAAGAAAATTTATGTTATTAGAATTACTTAAATTAACTAATTTTTTTTTTTAATACAAAATTACTGTTAACAATACCTCAACTATAACTTATATATGTACTGGAAAATTTGCATACGAGTTTACACAAAAAAGCTGTTGCTCCCATTATTTTATTATTTTATAGAACTTTTTTTTACTATAATTATGTATATAATTCTTGTATATCTATAATTGCATCAACAATTATTTTCATCAAATATATCAGAAAGCATTTCATTATTTGAAGCTTTTATTTTTTCGATTAAATATTTTGAATGTACAGTAAAAATTGAAAAAAAAAATTACTTAAAAAGACATGTGTAAAATTCTTTATCAAGCTCAGCATGTATTTCATCATAGAAAGTAGATCATTTTTCTTGACATCGATGTGTTCTTTTTTCTGTTTAGTCTTATTTCGTTCCTTTCTGTTTTTCAAATTTGTTAGTTCTTTTGCTTTAAATTTATCTTTACGAAAAACTGCATTGCTGAGAGTTTGTCGCACTGGCGTAGGGTTTATGAGTTGGATTTGGGTAGTTTGTCATCCATGTCTGTTCTAATAAGTTACTTGAAAAGGCTAACTTCTTTCATAAACGATGCTTTTAATACTTTTGGATGGAACTCTATCCCATTTTAAAAACTTTCGAAGATCTTGGTAATTGAAAAAATTATCGACATTCATTTCCAGAACTAAGACCTTTTCTGTATCAATTTCACTTAAATACCAGTCTAAAGTTGGTGGACTAAATACTTCTCGATTTCACAGCACTTTTTCTGTTTTGCTGTGCATACAGTCCAATTCCTGAACAAGACTCAGGCCTGGTTCTGAACACGCATAAATTAGACCAGGCTACATCCCAGTGTAAATCTCCTTATCCCTACAAGAGGGGCTCTGTGAGGACGGACCCTCTAGTTCCCTAGCTGCTCGTGGAATGAAAATGAATGACAAAATCCGAACAAACCAAAAACAAGCACATGGAGGGGAGTCTTCAATGACCCCATCTATGAAAACTTTTTCTCTCGAGAAGATGGAAACCAACGAAGGCCTTAAATTACCTTGGAATCAACAATGGGCCCGTACTGTTCCTAGCACCTCGAGTGGTACGGCTACTGAGGACGCTGGATCCAAAAAAGGCCCTGGAAAAAAAATATAGCAGTGTTGCCAGAAGGAGGTACCATAGCCAGCAACTTCTGTTGCAAAGCAAAACTACCTCTCAAACAGGGACCACTAAAAGGCGCCGGTCTGATGGAAGCACTCCTATTCAAGACATGGAGGCTAAGAGGAGCAGATTTATTGATCCGAGAGACTCATACAGCCACGCGCTTCAAAGCCACCTGAAATTAGCTATTGTACCTGAGGGCTTCCCGAAAGAGAAACTGAAATCAGAAAAAGTATTGGCTATTGAGGCAGCTCTCGAGATTAAAATCGCCGGAGTAAAACCTGGTTACATTATCCTGATGTTTGAGGACTGCCGTTTTAAAACAACTTACTTACCGTCATCTGCTCATATGAGATGTCTAGGAAATGTCTCATCGAGGCAGTAAGCGGTTTGAAACCATGGGAAGGTGCAAGAATAAAATCTATTGATTCTAAGGACATTCTTAAGCCTGCCAAGTTTATGGCATGGATACTTGGAACTTCCGAGGAACACCATCCATCCTCAAAAGTTGGGCAGTCCAGAACCCCACGTTAAAAGTAGAGGAGTGTACCAGCATGGATGACAAGAAAGATTCCAAGGTAACCCAGTTGGTCTTGCGTGCGGAACCTTCAATGAAGGAGGAAGTCAACTGTAAACCGCATCTGGGATTGAGGAGGATCCAGATAAAAATACTTTAAAACCCAAAAGAGCCCGCGCGGACAGTGGAAGAGCAGCTGCCCTTGGAACCGATGGATGGAGCTGATTGTTAAATGAACAGTGTAAAATCCTCGGATTTGAAGTTTATTCAAACTAATCTTAACTACTGTAAATCTGCTTCACCCATCTTAACCCTTCTCTGGCACACTGGGTCAAAAAGTCCTCAGGCATGGCATTAATTAAAATGGCATTAACGGTTATTAATTTTTTCGTGAAAAATGTCACTTTTCGCTATTGTTTGACTTTTAACCATCTTTTTTTTTATATTTAAAAGGGCAGCATGCTTTCCAGGCAGGCTGCTCGGTAGAAACTGCGCTTCATGCTGTTGTAGCAAAATTGGAGCAGCAGTTGGAACAAAAGGGGTACGCTGTGGGCGCTTTCTTGGATATAGAGGGTGCCTTCAGCAATACTCCTCCAGAAGTCATCTGTCGAGAGGCTCGGAGATGTGGCGTGCCAGTTCAGCTAGTATGCTGGATAGGAAGTATGCTACGCCGAAGAAGACTCGAAACCAGATGGAGTGAAGGCCTAGTAAGGGGGATAGCTCCGCGGGGGTGCCCACAGGGGGGTGTCCTGTCGCCCCTCCTGTGGTGCAATGTAGTGGACGGCCTCCTTCGAAGGCTAAATGAAGAAGGGTACTATACCCAAGGATATGCGGACGACTTTGTAATCCTAGTTAGGGGGGGCTCATCTGGAAACACTGATGGGTCTTATAAGGTCGGCGCTGCGCATCGTAGAGCTCTGGTGCGATAGCACAGGGCTTTCGGTAAATCCGGAAAAGACCAACCTGGTCATTTTCACGAGGAATTATAAAGTTCCGAAAGCTGACGCTCCTGTATTTTGTGGTGAGAAGCTGACGTTTTCAGGCTCGGTTAAATATCTAGGAGTAATCCTGGATAGCAAGCTGAGCTGGGCGACGCACCTGGAGACCCAATGCAGGAAATTTGTCATGACTTTTTGGATGTACAGGAGAGCCTTTGGGTTGACGTGGGGGTTAGGGCCTAAAATGCTTGCATGGCTCTACTCTGCTGTCTTAAAACCCAGGCTCCTACATGCGGCCGTGGTCTGGTGGCCAAGAGCAGAATATAAAACAATGCAGGACAGGCTGCGAAGATTACAAACGCTAGCATTTAGGGGTTTGACTGGAGCAATGAGGACTGCGCCTACAGCGGCGATAGGATTCATGCTCTGTGAAGAACCCCTACATGTTGCGATAACCGCCAGAGCGGCTCATGCGATGGGCCGCCTGACAAGAGCAAATAGATGGACTCCGGGGACTAAACACACTAGACTCCCGAGTGATATCAGTACACTGCCGATTCTACAGATGAGGCAAGATAAAATAACAAAACGCTTCAACTTTGCCAGAGCTTTCCGCGTCTGTATCCCAAGTAGGGATCTGTGGAAAGAAAACGGTAACCCGCTCCTCCAGGGGGAAATCTGGTATACGGATGGCTCCAGGGGAGAGGGAGGGTCAGGAGCAGGAATTTATGACAGTAAGAGAGGGAAAGGGATAGGGATCACACTTGGGTGACATGCTACTGTCTTTCAAGCGGAAGTCCTGGCCGTCCTTCGCTGTGCTGAAATACTAATAGAGGAAAACGCTGCTGGCAGACAGATCACGATCTGTTCGGATAGCCAAGCGACACTAACTGCAATCAGGAAACCAGACATAACATCAGAACTGGTTTGGGAATGCAAAAAGGCATTGAACCAACTTGCAGAAAGAAACAAAGTTGCTCTTATATGGGTCCCTGGCCACACAGGGATCAAGGGCAACGAAAAGGCGGACCAGTTGGCAAAGTGCGGCGCAGCGGGCGAATTCGTAGGACCGGAACCGGTACTGGGAATAGCGTCTTGCAGTGTCGGGATGGCTATTAAAAACTGGATCCGAACAAAACACAGAGAATACTGGGAACAAACCAAGGGTTGTCGTCATGCGAAATCCATCCTGGGGTATACCTATAGGATGGACAGAGCCAGGGAAATCCTGAGTTTACCCAAGAAAGACATAAGGACAGTGGTACGGACCCTGACAGGGCACAATCACTTGAACTATCATATGCACAAGATGGGGTATAGCCCCACGACAGAGTGCAGGAGGTGCGGCAGGGATGACGAAACATCCCTGCATGTATTATGCCAGTGCCCGGCATTAGCTAGGCTCAGGCAACAGACCCTCGGTGTCCATTTTATGGAAACAGAGGAAATCGAAACGCGATCGGTGGTCGACATACTAGGCTTCGTCAAGAGGTCTGTGGTCAACTGCTGAGAGTGAAGAAGTAAGGGTGTGGCACAATAGGCTTTATAGCTTGAGCGCCAGGGGAGTTCTCTAATGGATTTCCCGCCCGTATGAAACCTAACCTAACCTAACCCCCAGCATTCTTTGAAGTAACTCTTAAAGAGTGTAAAAAATGCAGCTACTCAAAATAATGAAATGGCTCTTTGCGGGAAGCTTTTTTCTCTTGGGGTCAAAAAGACCCAAGTATGCCAGCTATGTTACGCGTCGGGTATAAGCCAGAAATACGGTTCTGTAATCTACAATAGAACTGATGAAAACCCTAGGACAGCAATATACGTGAGAAGGAATAACGATTATATTTGCTTACCTAGGTTCTAGAGTAAAGACCTAGCATAGATTAAAATCGAAACACGAAAGAGGAGGAAGACGTCAGTCCATGATGATTTGCTCAGCAGACCTGCCATTCCATTCTCTTAAACCGCCGCCAACAGAAGAATGGAGATGTTCGGCGAAGTACTGCAAATCTAAATGATGGCCACGGATCACTGGAAGTGATGCGAATGCACGTCATATAATATGTAACAGTAAGAACATCAACAACAGGGATGAGTACCCTTTAGAATACCTTTGAAGTACCGATTTAACCATACTGAACCGCGAAAATACACCAAGCTTTGTGACAACTAGATGTCATGAGGTTATTGACCTGACCTTGTGCTCTGTATCCATTAGCGAAGCACTTAGGGACTGTCAAGTATCGCCTGAGATACCCTATCAAATCACAGGCATATATGTTTTTTACTGACAGCTGACGAGTCCGATCCAATTAGGTATAGGAACCCAAAAGCGACTGACCCGGACAAACATAGGGAATATCTTGAGAGTCATTGAAAATTATTCCTAGGATGATAAGATTAATTGGTCAGCTGGAGCTTGCTGTGGATGAAGTGACTAGGGTCATATGTGAATCTTATGAGAATCACTGTCCTCTTCGTATTAGAAAGCCAGACACGGATGCTCCTGGGTGAAATTATAGAGTTCAGTATAAGGTTAGTGAAGCAAGATATACTAAAGAAATATAACGGCTAAAAGAAACTCATGAAGGGGGCATTCACAGTGTACATGATACTGCGAAACTCTAGAGAACTTTCAAGGAAAACCCTACATGTCAACTGAGGGCATTGTTTTGGCCAACAGGTGACATGACAGGGACGGCAAGCGAAATCCTTGAACACCTCATGAAGGTGCACTTTCCTGGTTCCGAACCTGGGTACTTGTCAGAGGAAGGGGCTATTAGGCCATACCCCTCTGACGGCTCAGAACATAGTGCCAATGGGGTTGACTGGAGGATGTCAAACCGGATAGCAACACAATAAAAAATTAGATGGATCGTCCGTTTCGACTCATTCAAGGACGCTGTGGAGAACGGTATATTCCCGGTGTTTATTCAAGAAGGTTTGGATGTTTTGACGTGACCAAAACGTGTAACGTTTTTAGGGCGTGTATAACTATGGGATATACCCCTATGGCATGGAAAAGGTGAAAGCGATCTTTATATCAGAACTGGGAAGAGACACCTACTATGAGGTCAAAGCATGTAGAACTATTAACCTAACTTCTTTCATGTTGAAAACATTAGAAAAGTTAGTTGATTTTCATACGAAGAAGGAAATCCTACTGAATAAACCCATTTATAGTAATCAGTTTGCAGCATATCGAATATAAATGAACTCATTAAAGCGTATTTTCTTAAACAAAAATAAAAGACTGAGGCAATCTTCAAGTTGATTTATGAAATTGACAAAACAAAGCCCATTCATTATTGCAAAAAATTGTAGAAGTCTGCGTAATGAGTCGGACCGCGTTGTCTTCGAGCCTCCCATCTTCTCCATGCAACTAAGCTGACATTGCAAAGTCCGTTTATCGATTCTCTTCTGGGATGATTCGAAATAATCTGACTTTTTCTGACTATCCGTGTTATTTTTTTTCAATAGAAATTCCCTCGATTGATTGAGTTCCATGCAGTAATGTGAGCTTGTAACATCTCTTCGATGCTTTCTTTATGAGTGCACGCATACGGGAAGTTTCGCGTAGTTAGTTTGTGACCCTTTGTGAGCTTGTTTGTCACGACTGTAAGAGCTTAATTTCAGACGTGATCACTCCTAACACGCATCAGTTCTATTCATTATATTATTCTATATCTAAGATATATTTAGACAAGCTCGAGTTGCCTGAATGGTTCGGCTTATGCGATTCCTGCGACAATGACTTCTTGCGAGCACTGATATAGGTTGAAGTAGTAGTAGTATGCATCTTTCGATTGAGTTCTAGATTATGTTGGACTCTGGTGCTTGAATTTACAACTCGATTACGGTGATATGAAGATGACTCCTCTATAATTTTGTGATTATTTGAAATCAGCATGGAACTATGATGGAGTTTCGATTCTCCTGATCGCTGTTTCTTGAACTTACATCTCCGATGCGATGGTGTGAAGAAGTTTTTTCTATGATTTTTTGTCGGGTCCCCGACTCAAAAATCAATTTGGATAAATTCGACGTATTTTGTATATTGTTGTCTGCGGACAAGTTGTTTTCCATGATTCAGGATCTACGTATCAAAATGGATAGAGTGAGTCACTCATTGATAATGATTTGGCCATGGCTGACAAAGGGGCTGCCAATATTCTTTCTCTGCTGTTACTCAAGAGCGGCTTGGAACGTAATCAGTTATTGTATGAAAAGAATCTCTGTGACCCTGTATCTTGCTCGCAGGAAGTTCCCAGCGGGGATCTGTCTTTGGCAACGCTGCTTCTTTGAACAGCTTCCAGATGGATCTTCTTGGTACCTGATCATACTATCATCTTGTAGGACGTATTCTCACAACTTTCGGGATCTCCGCACATAAGATGGAATCTGCTTTATTAGGCTAAACCGCAGATTGTCAGGATGACGTACCGAGTCGCACGGCATGCTTCCATGGCGTACTCGTAGATACCAACTTGTAAAAATTGGTAAAAAAGACTCCCTTCCCTTATTCCTTACCCCTTCTTTTCTGAAGACCATAACCTTGGACTTTTCCACATTCAGCTCTAACCCCTTTTTATCCAGGTATCTTCTCAACCTCTTCATCATGTCCTTTAAGGCCTCCTCGCTGCTTGCCAGCAACACTATGTCATCTGCATAAGCTAGTGACCAAATTATAACCCCTCCTATCCTGACTGCTCCTACCACCCCGGCCTCCAGCTTACTTTCCATATCCGCAATTAAAATCGCAAAAAGCGTTGGGCTAAGTGGACACAACCTCCCCCTATCCACCGAAAGAAACGCGTCTCTGAAATCCACAAAAAACGCGTACACTCTCTTCCCCTTCTTCGCTAATTCTCTATCCACCACGTGCTGCAGAACGTAGATATAGTCAATAGTACTCCCACCCGCCCTAAAGCCCGCCTGCGTCTCCGGCAATATTACTTTCCACTCGACATCCTTCCGCAGTCTCTCTGCCATCACCATCGCGTATACCTTCTCTCTTCTTTCGTTCCCACCGTCCCGCTTTCTCCCTCTGCCTGACGCGCCACGCACTGTTGGCCGTCGTGGCACGTGGAAAATTTCCTCCCCGTCAACGTCACTACCAGTACTCTCACTGCCCACCTCCCGCTCTGCCGCCGATAACTGGGACCTCACCATGCAGTACCCTCCGCAACAGCCAGATGTCTCTGCAGAATGCTGTCTCTATTTCCGCCAAATTTTCCCTTTTTTCCTTTTCTTTCAATTGCTCACAGCCCTTGCAGACACCCCTTTCCCTCACTTAACATCTCCCCACATTTTCGAGCACCTCCCTTGACCCTCGAAGGCCTAAGACTCCTGACCACAAATTCCCCAGATTCCTTGCTAACCTAACCTCACCTTCTCAATTTACTTAAATCTCACCTCACACCTACGCTCAAGATTACTTTTTATCTCGCCAATTCACCCCACACAACCCTACTCACCTCTGCTTGTGTGTAACAATAGTGGCGTATAGTGTGGTGGCTCGCTCGGTCTGCTGAGAGATATCCAGCTTTTTCTTTTCAGTTCAGTTTCGACTTTCGCGCCGAATATTCGTGGACTTTTCTGCAACCAAGTTCAAGTTCCGACCCTGGTCTCTCAGTCTGGCTTTGACTCTCACTGGGAAAGGTCGTGAAAAAATAAAATTGTATCGCAAGTTTTGATCTCACCGTGGGGGTTAAGGCATAGGCTTTGGACCCACTCCGTCGGCTTGCGGGTTCAGTTCCCGCCTCGCACTCTGGAAGAGCCTCGGTGGCCCATGCGGTGAACACTTGCCTAGCAACGGTGTTGTTCATCTCCGGAGAGTCGTGGGACCGGTACCTCTAGAGAAAAAGGTTCTCTATGTACTTAAGGCTGTTCCTCTTGGTGGTTCGGAACCCACCTTAAACTGTAGGTCCCCCTCCCACCAACAAGTAAGAGTGTGGGGGGTGTGTAAAGGAATAGGGAAGAGATACAAGAAAAATGTAAACCCTTAGGGGACGCATTAGAAGCTTCCATTCCAAGTGATTTTCCCGACATGATCGTCTTCTGGTGTTGTGGGAAGTGACGAGTCGGGTGATATTTACCTCCAGTTGAATCGGGACAGATCGTTCCGAGAATGATCGTGGTCATAACTTCTGAAGCCTACATCTAGGCTAAGTTTACAAAACTAACGAAATATTTTTGTTCGTATATCGAAAGTGACGTGTGCGATCTGACTCGTGGGTTGGAACTTGGATTCTGTTTGAATTAGATTAAATTCACTAACATTTTAAAAAACATGAATGGATAAATAGTAATAAGTAGAAAATAAATTAAAATTTGGTATATAACAAAAAAAATATTTTAGGTCCTAATAGTTTATGTAAACGTAGTTATTTGCATAATTGTATTTTTTTGTTTCGCTATAAGTCGTAATATTCATTCAAATTTCCTTTTCTAATAATGTACAAAATCTCATTGTATTACTTTGAAGGTCCTTTACAATTCCATTTGTCACGTTTCCATGAAAATGATTATTCTATTTAGAAATTATACGTACAATTATTTTTAGTCCGTCATTTTTGAATTAAGTAATTCCCTTAATAATATTGAATAAAAACGTGATGAGCAAAATTGTAAAAAAATTTACGAAATAGAATCAGCTTTTATAAATAAGAATTTAATGAGAATTAAGAGTTTTGCCTAAGACAGAAGGAAGAACACAAATATGCACGTAGCTACATTTCAATAAACAATTATGACCTCAACTGTTTTTCATTAAGACGCTTAGAATTCACTTCTAGAATTTGTTGCAACAATCAATGGGCCTTTGTTGGAAATTTTATCAGTCAAGTTGAAGATTAAGTCATTTTGAACTTGACTGTGCATCTACAACTCGAAAAAAAAAACAGCTTTTTGACTTTCGACTATTTTTACGGAAAAAACGTTATCTTCGTTACTTTTCATCGATAAATCAATGCAACTAGAACATCTTTAACTCGAAAAGACAGATTTTAGACTATTTTATGAGAAAAGGTTATCTTCGCTATTTTCATCCATAAATCGATGCACTTAGAACACCCTTTACCCTTTAACCTTACTCCGCTTGCGCCGGCGTCAGATTGGCCGCATTTGCGTGCAAATCAAATGGGACGGTAAGAAGCGCGAGCGGATTAAGGTTAATCGATAAATCGAAAAATGTAAAATAAATCAAATATGCAATAAAATGTGAAATAGATGAAAAAATTTTAGGCTTTTTTTTTTAAATAGGATCCCCCGGGGGTTTCATTTCTTTTATTATTATTATTATTGATTAGCAGTTCGAACTCGAAAGTTCATTGCCTCATCTACCCGAAACCGCCACGCATCTCTATCCTGTGCATCCTCCATCCAGTTTAAGCAATCATGTCCTAGTCCTTTTAAATCATCCCTTACATTTTTCTCCCATCTGTTTCTCGGTCTGCCTAAGGGTCTCTTACCAATCAGTCTCCCTCTTAAAACTTGCGCCACTGTTCTTTCATTTCCCATTCTTGCTACATGACCCGCCCATCTTAATTTACGCGCTTTCATTACTCTATTAATATTTGCTGACCCGTAGAGAGCCTGCAGCTCATCATTATGCAGTTTTCTCCATTCACCTGTCTCTTCGTCCCTTTTTGGACCATAGATTTTTCTAAGTACTTTATTCTTAAAAACTCTAAACCTATTCTCCTCTCCTTTCGTCAGCGCCCACGTTTCACACCCGTACATGACGACCGGCATTATTATCGTTTTGTAAATTCTTACTTTGATGTTTCTAGATAGCGATCGCGATTTTAGTAGCTTGTTTGCTGCATAATAGCACCCATTGCCAGCGTGCAGCCGCGCGTTGATTTCCGTTTTAATCTTATTTTCGCTAGTTATGATAGACCCGAGGTATTTAAACTCGCTAACCCTTTCAAATTTCATATTTCGCTAATATCGTCGCTAATTTTCATCGATGTTGGACTCGCACCATGTAAAATAAATAGAATGTCAAATTAATCGAAAAATGTTAGTCCTTCTTTTAGCAGGATCCCAGGAGATTTCTTTGTTGTCGCGGTTAGTTTTCATCGTCATTAGAACTTTTTTTAGCAGGCTCACCAGGGGCTTCTACATATGCTATTAGAAATTTTGTCTTTAAACAACATCATGTTATAAACAGAACTCTTTAAATTCTCAGAAGATATTGGCAATTCTTAAGCCACCTCCATCTATTAAAAAATAAGAATAATAAATTGCAAATATACTCTATTATGTTAAATTTTCGAGTAAGCCACCCTCTTATAGGAGGGTGATAAAACCCGTTGAGTTAGAACCGTAAAAAAGTAAACGGTAAAAAAAAAGTTTCTAAAAAAAGCTTAAAAATTTGTTATTAACAGTTAGTCCACGTATCTGGTACTTTTACACCGTATTGAGTGAGTAATGCGCATTTTGTTGGCTAAAACGGTTTAATGAGGGGTCCTTAAGTTTGTATCTGTACTTCGGAACCAGTTCGTTTTACGAAAAAATGTTCTGGACTTTAATTAAAGTATGTAGATACGTTTTTAAGTACTTCTAAAAAAATGCGATGACCTAGCTTATAGTAAAAAAAATGTCATTCTTATAATTTAAAGTTGATGCGAGAATAGAAAAGATATGCTGATATGAGACGAATCGATTTACCCATAATATTGACACCCAGGAAACCCGAACACCGATAAAAAGGGTTCAGGGTGACAATCTTGTCTAAACAAATTCCTGCGGGCTTGTTTCGATTTGGTTCCACCGGCAGGCAAATACCGTGGGGAATCTAGATACCGGGATCCTTTTGGGGGTTGTACGGCGATAGATTTCAGCTGTGCTTTCGGGCTCTCTGGAGGGCTTTGAGGTCGGTGTTCGGATGCCCAGCAGAGTGGTGATACCGGACTTCGTTTCCCCCTTTGTCTGTCCGCTCAAAGAGTTGAGGGAAAAAATCATTCTGTTTTGTACGAAAGTATGAAGGAGAGAACCTCGATCCTCGTGAAAGAACCGTAGGAAAAGGTAGAACCTCGATCCTCGAGAAAGGACCGTAGGAAAGAGTAAGAAGCTGCGAGGTTCGGAAGGTGAGAGGAGCTGAGGTCCTCACCTTCCCGCGAATCGATGGGAACTCCCTGGCTACGTAGTACGGAAGGTGTGAGGAGCCGAGGTCCTCACCTTCCCGCAGACCGATGCTAACTGAACTGCGAGCCTGACCGCTGCCGCTCGCTGGGCGGTCGGCGCTCGCACACCGGCTAGACTCCGCACTAGGATAGTCTACATCGTCGCCACTGGTGGCGTCGCTGGTGCGCGGCAAATATTCAAATACTTAATATTGTCCATTGTGATGAATGGCCAAGAAAATAATTCTATATTAAAATACTTTAAGATGTCGGCCAAAAAACATAAAGTGTTTTTTAGCGGACGTAGATATTGATACATTTTACTGAAGAGTAAGTAAGCTATATAATGCTAAAACCTTCTTTGGTTGAGGATTCAACTATTTTATTGAAAAATCGCCTTTTCGGCAAAAAATTAATCTTCTTGGTTGAAAATTCATCTTTTTCGTTGAAGATTTAACTATTTTGTTGAAAATTTATTTTTGTTTTTGGATGAATTTAACTGTTTTTTAAGTTAAATTTCTTAGTTGAGTAATTCAATTTTCAATAGAAAAATCTAATTTTCAACCATAATCATAAATCAAAGATTCTTTAAAGCCCTGTTTTGAGAACTTCCATGAACTCGATGTTTTTCCAACGGTTAAAATGCGACCAAATCTCAACATGTGTCTCGGCCATTGTCCTTTTAAAGAAAACAGAATTAGTTTCGAACCTCATTTTGAACGAACAAGACGTGTCTCTAAAAACTGCGAAGAAAAAAATTACAAATATTAAATTATTCTAAAGTTTGATCATTTTTCTTTTAAATTGTTTATCAATTATCTTTCAATTCAATTATACCCCGTGGACGCCCGGAATCTACTCAAACGATAAGTTTTTCTTTTATTTTATACCAAATTATACTAAATCTACTAAAGCAAAATTTTTAATAGATTTCAATAAGTTGAAGTGATTACAAAGGATTTCTGTGAATTTTAGGGCATTGTGAAAAATTTCAAAGATCGATCAGGAGATTATGAAAAGATTATAAAAAAAAAAGAAATTCAAGGGATTTGTAAAGGTCTCAAGATTTCGAAACATCTTAGGGCATTTGTAATAGATTTCAATCATTTGAAGTGGGTCCAAAGGGATCAAAAAGGAATTTAGAGATTTTTTAGGATTTGGAATATTTCTAGGCATTTTAAATAAATTCCAATAATTTTAAGTGATTCTAAAAGGATTTTGAAAATTTTAGGGTATTTTCGAAAATTTCAAGGATTATTTAAGAGACTCGTCAAATTTCCAGGGATTTCAAAAGATTTTAAATAATTTTAAATATCTGGGAGTATTTTAAATATATTTGATTATTATAGAGTGATTCCAAAGGATTAATGATTGAGAGGGGGGGGGGCATATGTTAAATATTCTTTAAAGCCCTGTTTTGAGATCTTCCATGAACTCGATCTTTTTCCAACGGTTAAAATGCTACCAAATCTCAACATGTGTCTCGGCCATTGTCCTTTTAAAGAAAACAGAATTAGTTTCGAACCTTTTTTTGAACGAACAAGACGTGTCTCTAAGAACTGCCAAGAAAAAATTACAAATATTAAATTATTCTAAAGTTTGATCATTTTTCCTTTAAATTGTTTATCAATTATCTTTCAATTCAATTATACCCCGTGGACGCCCGGAATCTACTCAAACGATAAGTTTTTCTTTATTTTATATTAAATTATACTAAATCTACTGAAGCAAAATTTTTAATAGATTTCAATAAGTTGAAGTGATTACAAAGGATTTCTGTGAATTTTACGGTATTGTGAAAAATTTCAAAGATCGATCAGGAGATTATGAAAAGATTATAAAAAAAAAAAAGAAATTCAAGGGATTTGAAAAGGTCTCAAGATTTCGAAACATCTTAGGGCATTTGTAATAGATTTCAATAATTTGAAGTGGGTCCAAAGGGATCAAAAAGGAATTTAGAGATTTTTAAGGATTTGGAATATTTCTAGGCATTTTAAATAAATTCCAATTATTTTAAGTGATTCTAAAAGGATTTTGAGAATTTTAGGTTATTTTCGAAAATTTCAAGGATTATGCAAGAGACTCGTCAAATTTCCAGAGATTTCAAATAATTTTAAATATCTGGGACTATTTTAAATATATTTGATTATTATAAAGTGATTCCAAAGGATTGAGGGGGGGGGGTATATATTTAAGATTCTTTAAAGCCCTGTTTTGAGAACTTCCATGAACTCGATGTTTTTCCAACGGTTAAAATCCGACCAAATCTCAACATGTGTCTCGGCCATTGTCCTTTTAAAGAAAACAGAATTAGTTTCGAACCTCTTTTTGAACGAACAAGACGTGTCTCTAAAAAATGCCAAAAAAAAATTACAAATATTAAATTATTCTAAAGTTTGATCATTTTTCCTTTAAATTGTTTATCAATTGTCTTTCAATTCAATTAAACCTCGTGGACGCCCGGAATCTACTCAAACGATAAGTTTTTCTTTTATTTTATACTAAATTATACTAAATGTACTGAAGTAAAATTTTTAATAGATTTCAATAATTTGAAGTGATTACAAAGGATTTTTGTAAATATTTAATACAAAATTTTTAACCGCGTATAGTTAAAAAAAAAAGTCTTATTGGCTCTTGTTTTAGAGGTAGGCCGGCAATCGGCAGATAAGAACATACGAACTCCTATCTAATACAGCGCTGCTGAAGGCTGGTGACCTTCTCAGCTTAAATCACCAACCTATTGAGACTCTCGGTTTCCTTTCTCATGTCCTTAAACCCCCCCCCCCCCCCCCCAACCTCAGCAACAGAAGTTTTGGTGGGACTGACGTTACAGCTTGACTCCGCCATATGACAAATAACTGCTAAATTCGGACATGATTTCGACTCGCAAAACAAATCTCGCGCATACAGGTGTTAGTTGGGAGTACAATATAAACATGAATAATACAAACAATAAAGTAGCCTCGGAATGGACTGAAACTTGGATTGACGAAAAGCATGCACACAGTAAACGTAAAGGTCGAGTTTCAGGCGATGAATTGAGACTGGGTGTTTGGAATGCTAGAGGAATGAGTCATCTTAAGATAAGAGAACTACGAGAAACTATGCGCGTAAGGAAACTAGACATTCTTTGTGTACCTGAGACGAAGAAAAAGGGTCGCGAATTTATAAACATAGAAAATGGGGTGTTGGAATGCGGTTGTGAAATATGGTCAGGAGTAGATAGCGAATCACGTCGTAGTCAGGGTGTCGGTTTAATTATTAATGAAAAAGCAAGACAACATCTCATAGATCATAATTTTGTGTCACCCAGATTGCTATGGGCTAGAATGAAGGTAGGAATCAGAAGATTATTTATCATAGCGTGCTACGCACCAGTTGATAGCGATTCGAGAGAAGTTAAGGACGCCATCAGGGACACTTTAAATGATACAATAAGTACTTGCGACCAAGGTGAAAGAATAATTTTGTTAGGAGATATGAACGGATGGGTCGGCGTCCAACGTCAGGATACAGATACAGGAGGGGTGCTAGGTAATTTTGGGGATCCAACAAGAAAAAATTATAACGGGGAAAAATTAGTTAGCTTATGCTTAGAGAAGGACCTATTTATTACAAATACCTGGTTTCAAAACAAAATGATCCATACTTACACCTGGTGTAAAGGAAATAACCGCAGTATAATTGACTTCGTTATTGCAGATGAAAGACTAAGAGAACTAGTTACAGATACAAGAGTCATGAGAGGGGCCGAATGCAATACTGATCATTACCTTTTAGTCTCCAAGATGAACTTAGGGCGGGGATGGAGAAGAAAGAGAACCAAGCAAACGAAACAAACGCGAATCAATTCGAAAATTTACAGAAACTGGAAGTGCAAATAGATTTTCAGAATAAGATAAACGAACGCATAGATAAGGCAATTTGGGAGCCGCTTAAAAGCAATAAAGATATAGAGGGCGCGTGGGCTTTATTGCGGGATACCATTGTTAAAACTGCGATCGAAGTGTGTGGTATGGCGAGGGTAGGAAGAAAGACTAGCGATGCGTGGTGGAACGATGAAATTGCGGCAGCCCAAGAAGAAAAGAAAGAAGCGCACAATAAAACGCTGAACATGTCAGGTCTTAGCGATGAGGAGAGAAATAGACTCAAAAATGATTACAGACACAAAAAGAGGAAAATTAAACGACTAGTCAAAGAGAGTAAAGAGAAAACCAGAACAGAAGAAGAGAACAAAATAAAAAACTGCTTTGAAGGAATTATGAAACTATTATTTAAAGAGATGAAGGGAAGTAAAAGTACAGAGTTTGTTAGCATGAGAAACAGCTAAGGTGAAATGCTATATGATATAGACGGGATAGTAGACGCTTTAAAAGACTCTTTCAAAGAACTATTAGGAGGTGAAGATATAGGGCAACAAAACTACGATATAGAACATAATGCATTAGAAAACCCAATTGAAAAAGTCTGTGTCACTGAGGTCAGAGATATAATTAAGCACTTGAAAAGCGGTAAGGCTGCTGGTATAGACAGTATTAGCGCTGAAATGCTTAAATACGGTGGCGAGTACATACCTCACAGGTTGTGCGAATTGATAAATTTATGTTTCGAGACAGGAGAAGTCCCAGACGATTGGAGAAAGGCGATTACTGTACCAATATATAAAAGAAAGGGAGATAAAAGCAACTGCAGTAATTACAGAGGTATCAGCCTACTAAGTACCGTAAGTAAAATATACTCAAAAATACTTATCCGTAGGGTAATGGAAATTACAGAAGAGAAGATATGGAAAGTCCAAAGTGGATTTATGCCAGGTAGGTCATGTACAGATCAGATATTTAGCATAAGACAGATCACAGAAAAAAGCTTGAGAGTAGGAAAGAAAGTTTTCTGTGCATTTATTGACCTAGAAAAAGCATTCGACACGGTAAATAGAAGTAAACTTTGGGAAGTCCTTAAAGAGTATGGAGTAAATGGAGGGCTTCTACAAGCAATAAAAACAATACATACAGGTAGTAAAGCGAGTGTAAGGGTAAATGGGAAACTGAGTGACTGGTCCGATATTATGCAAGGCGTGAAACAAGGATGCGTTATGTCCTCGTGGCTATTTATCATATTCATGGATAAGTGTCTAAGAACTGCCCTCTTCGGCGAAGAAGGTGTAGATCTCGAAACCGTCAAGGTACGTGGATTAGCTTTCGCAGATGACAAAATTTTCATGGCAAAATCAGTCGAGGACTTGCAAAGAATGTTGAATAAACTTAATACAAGCATGAAGAACATGGGCTTCAAAATTAACGTGAATAAAACGAAAATCATGGTGTTTGAGGGTAAAGGTGAGAAAACAATATGCAACATTGTCCTAAATGATGAGAGATTAGAACAAGTTGACAAGTACGTATATCTAGGTAGTCTATTCACGAACGACGGAAAAATAGATGGGGAGTTAGATAGGCGCATGAATAAGGGTAAGCAGGTTATCGGTAGAGCAAGGTCCATCCTCACAAATAAAAACATATCAAAAAAAGCTAAAATGGCCATACATAATTCTATATTCGTAACGACTGTACTATACGGTAGCGAGACATGGACCTGTCAAGAAAAGGACAGGAGTAAAATCAACGCGATCGGCATGAAACCTCTGCGCATAATATGCGGGAAAACACTGATGGACAAAGTCCGAAACGAGACAATCCTGTAAGAATGTGGTACAGGAGACACACTAGTGGACATATGGGAAAGAAATCAGCTAAGGTGGTTCGGACATCTTGAAAGAATGGAAGATGAACGACTGACGAAGCAAGTTTATAAAGGTAAAGTAAATGGCAGAATGCCCAGAGGTAGACCGCCGAAAGAATGGTTAGAATCTGTTAATGAGACACTAATCCGAAGAGACATAAGAAGCCATAGAAACACAAGAGCTTGCATGAAAAAATGCATGGACGTGAAGGAAGGTAGAGAAGTATGCCAGGACAGAAAAGTGTGGCGACAAATAGTTTATAAAAAGAATGTGAGTGGAGTGAATGATGCCTGAAACAAAGACCTTGGATTCTAATGGGCCCAAGCGGGGAACCATGCATAACAACCTTGTGAGGCTCCTCACTTGGGGTGATCGCTAGAGAGATTGATCAGCAACCTAGGTCGGAGCAGTGTTGCGGAATGAACGTGTCATTTAAATAAATAACACGAGAATTCCAGATCAATCTAAAACAACTATACTTGACACCTAAATACCTATATACCTTATATCCACATACTGACCTACTTTATACCTATATTCCTATACAATAGTTTTTCCAACCGAGCAAGCATTAACGTAATTCAAAATTGATGGAATGACGGAAAAGATTCTTTGATTCGATGCAAATCGATTGACCTATACCTATATAAGCTATATTGGTATTTCGCCAACCTCAATTAACTGTTGTTTATTAATCACGTGCATTTATTTAAAATATCGGAATAAAATATTATTATTCTTAATTGAAATTTCTCTACAGCTTTTCTGTAAAAGAGGAATTCTTATTGTGTGTGTTTTAACTTTATTTTTAAAACTAACTTAAATTAACTTGAATTTCTTTAGCATAAAGCTGGAGAAAGGACAGGGCGACAGAATTTCCCCTTTCCCTTTTCCAGTTCGAAAAATTACCATTTTAAATACAAAATTTGATTTGTCTGATTTGTCATTGTATTTTAAAAAAATTTTGTATTATTTTGTAATTTTGTATTTTTTGTAAATTTCTATTCTTAAATTCATCAAAATGAAAACTTTAGTTTGTCTATTATTTAAAAAATCACAAATGCTTTCTCCACGAGGAAGCAAATACATTTTCTAACGGGAAGCAAAGTGCTCGTGAAATGACAACCATATAAATATAAATACAAATAAAGTGGAAACACTCGAGATAGAATTCACAGCTAGTTTCCCAATTTTTCAGGGCAAATCACTCCGTAGATCAACAGTTATGACTATTAAAAACACCACATTTTTTTGCTATTTTGAGCTATTTGTAGCCAAAAAAGTGCGACCGTATTTGAGCATTTTGGTGGCTTATATGAATTTACAGTTCATTACAAGTACACTTTTCTCTCCTTTTTTGTTGAAAAAAAAAAATGTTCAACCATTGTTTAAATAATATGCTTGAAACTATAATTTATGTGCAAATTTTATGTATTTACTTTTTGAAAATTACTTCCAGAGTATTTGTTGTCGAAAGTGAATGAAGAAAAAATATATAAATTACCTGGTTTTAAAGTGGGACGATGGTCGTGGGGGTTAAGGCATAGGCTTTGAACCCACTCCGTCGGCTTGCGGGTTCGATTGCCGCCTCGCACTCGGGAAGAGCCTCGGTGGCCCATGCGGTGAACACTAGCCTCTTGGTGGTTCGGAACCCACCTTAAACTGTAGGTCCCCCTCCCACCACCAAGTAAGTGTGTGGGGGGTGTGTGTTGGAATAGGGAAGAGATACAAGAAGAATGTAAACCCTTAGGGGACACATTAGAAGCTTCCAAAAAAAAAAACTGGTTTTACATTGTTTACACATTATTCAAAAAAATGTTATTGAAGGAATGAGTTTTATAATGTTGTATTATTTCATGTTAAAAATGCCAAAAATTAATATACTAATCATCACAGAGAAAACAATTATTGTTAATTGTTGATGATAAAAAATATGAAAACAAATTTATTACGTGATTATGCAATTGATGAAAAAACTAATTACATAATTGACTAATTGGTTGACTGATAAATGTCTAAGTATCAGAAGATAGTCTACAACGTAGAAACTTGAAAATTGTTTTGTGAGATGAACCCTTTACCACCACCGCTCCGGAGGTAGAATATCAGACGCTTTTTGTTAGTGGTTATCCTAACAGGATATTCGAAATATTATAGTAATGTATATAATAATACAAGTGACTACAAGTGACTACAAGCTATATCACATATACCGATACTTTTCTGCATCTCCCTCTTACCTCGATCTATTGTGCTCCGAGGCAAAAGTTCTGGATACCTATCTGGCTCGCCGAACAGAAGAGAGTATAAGGTCAATCACCTTTGATACATGGACGACCTTAAACTTTGTGCTTCCTCGAAAGAGGACCTTAATATCCTTGTGGAGGCGGTAAATAGGTACTCTTAAGCGATTGGCATGAGCATCGGACTGGACAAGTGTGCCTGCGCCCACCTACACCAAGGAAGACTAGAAACTACGTCATCGCATGACGATTAGAATGTTCAACTCATGCCCTCGGAAAAAGGTATCGCCAAATCCTCAGAAAAATTTGGGCTTCCGAATTATCTGGAAAGAATAAGATCCCGGCGACTAATATGCTGGCCGTTCCTATACTGATCTACACGTTTAGTGCAGTCATATGGAACGTCGATGAGTTGAAGCAACTTGACCGAAGCACACGCAAGATCATGACAATCCATCGAAGTCATCATCATATCTTCCGTACCTCGAATATACCTCCCTCGAGATAAAGGGGGGGCTTGCTGAGCTTAGAGTGTCTTCATTGCAGAACGGTTCTGGCTACAGCCTGATCAGTTCTAAATAGCATAGATTCTCTTATGCGACTCGTACATCAACATGAAGTCGTCAATTCTGTAAAGGAAGCAGAACATACGCTTCTACTAAGAGAACATGCTGACAAGCCCCTTCATGATAAATTCTACGGCATTATGCGTAGAGAAGAGCTCTCGATGGGTATGTTCAACATGTTTCTTAAGTCTGCTGGATTAAAATCGGAGACTGAGGGATTTCTTTTTGCCTGTCAAGACAGAAACACTTGGGCATGTTCTCACTGGATGCTCAAAATATCCACGCTACGGGTACATAGAGAGACACAATGCGGCTCTAAAATTGTTATATTACCACCTTGGGCACTTCTATGGTGTTGATCCATTGCCCGTCTTGCCATACGCCCAGGGGGAAGTTGAGTCCGTTGTGGAGAACGATCAGTGTAAGATCTACTGGAATTTCTCATTCTCCACCACTCAACGTATCAGTGCTACGAAGCCTGATATTGTCCTCCAAGATCTGAAGAACAAGGTTATTTACGTGATTGAGTTCTCGGCACCAGCCGACGGTAATATCGCGGCAAAGGAGGAAGAAAAACGGGCGAAATATCAAGCACTTCTTTTCGAGCTGAGCAGGCTGTACCAAGGCTACAAAGTCTATCCTGTTGTTCTCATAATCGACTATCTTGGAGGTATAAAAGCTTCATTTATTAGGCAACTCAACAAAACCCCGGCTTGCCAGCATCAGGCTCAGTCCATCGCGAACCGGATGCAAAAGGCTGTTCTTCTGGGATCACTTCATCTGGTCCGTCAACACTGTTCCTCAAAACATTCTAAAAAGATTGGTAGCTCTAAAAAAAGTATCCAGAGGGGAAACCTTCATCTCTAACTGTCCCTTCAGCCGCGTAAGGCCATCCGCGGCTAGAGACCTGACTCCAAGAAACAGTATTGACCGATGTTATCTCGCGTAAATTTCCCGCTCTTGCTTACCTTCTAGGACAGAAGGAGCAAAAGTCAGCAGTATATTGTTATGAAGATCATTTCAACGAAGAGTAAATATTTTTATTTTTCATAGAAAAATATATAACGTTTCTTTTTTATAACATAAAAATTCCTGATGCACCCGCTCCCAGCGAAATCGCGGTAAAATTTCAGCTGTAACCACGTCTCACGACCGTGAGATAGGTGGTTACCTGAGACACGGAGTGACCTAAGGACGACCGCCTTCTGCATTTTCCCCGCAAGTGTCTCAGCATTTTGTTGCCACACAGGGATGCTTTTCAGGTTATCAACCAGTGAAACCTTGCCACCTCCAAGAACGCCGGTCATCACGACGATTAGTTGAACAGAATATTCCGGGTATAACAGTCGCAACTTCCTTATAAGGTCTTTATACCTCTCTTTCTTTTCTTTCTCCTTGGTTATAACGTTTTTGTCAGCTGGTGCCGAAAATTCGATAACGAACATAGTTTGCTTCTCGGAATCAAGGAGAACTATGTCAGGCCTCGAGTGCGCAACAGAAAAAATTGTCGAGAATATGAAGTTCCAGGATATGCGGTTCACATTTTCAACAATTGGCTCTAGTTCCCTAGGAGCGTTTAGCAGAGTGGTATTTGGGCTAGTGCCGCAAGGGTGACAGAGATGGTAATAAAGCACTCTTAGTGCCCCATTATGCCTTTGGATGTAGGTCGTTCCCGCATGAGTTGGACAACTAGATAGTATGTGTCCTAGATGCTCGGCGTCCGGGTGATTTGAGGAAAGCAAACGTTAGCTCATACGACATTGACTGAAGATGCCGTGCATCCTCTTGTCGACGAGCTGTTCGCGGAAATTTTTCTCCTCGGCTTTCTTAATCCAGGCTGACAGGAGTGAGTACTCGAGATGGATATGATTCAATGTATTTTGCTCACCCCTGATATTGAAGTCAAGGCCGAGTGTTTCAGCAGCCTCCTTCGCTGCTTTATACAGAAACGCCCCTTTGCCAACTTCTTCGTGTTTCCTGACCATTTTAAGAAGAGGGTCTTGTCCATTTTCGACTATATGTGCTGCACCCAGAATAATCCTGTTGTGAAGACATTCAAGGTTCAGTATTCCGCTTACTTACTTATACTTTGTTCCAGCGCCAAGATGACGTATAGTGCTTCTGTCGACGAGCTCAGGGTCTTCGGGGATGCCATTAAGCTTTCCTTTCTTCAAATAAAACTTGGCGTATTTCTCTAACACGAATGTCCCTAGAAAATCCTCTAGACAATGTCTAGAGCTAGATATAGTTTCTCTTTATTTTTAGCAGAGATCTTAAGATCATCCATGTGAAATACATGAGTGACCTTATGCTTTCGATTTCCAGGTTTGCCGCAGAGGTACCTTCCGAAATGGCGAAGTGCGAGAGATAGTGGCAATAATGAAAGGCAAAAGAGGCGAGGGCTCATGGTGTCGCCGTGAAACACACCCCTCTGAAAGGTGACACTGTTATTGATCACAAGATGTTTTCCAGACGCGATAGTAAATCTGGTTTTCCGAAGCGGCATGAATCTCTCTATGCACCTCACGATGTGTGAATAAACCTTTAAGCTTTTCAACAGACAGATGATAAGTCTATCGGAGGTTTAATCGAAAGCTATCCGGTAATCAATCCAGGCCATCGATAGGAAGCGCTGGTAGGATGCTCCGTCTTTGCAGACACATCTATCAATGAGCAGGTTCTCCCGACATCCTGCTACATCTTTCTTTCAGTCGCGTTGCTCGTGCATCTGTCGCCACACTGGTTTAATGGTCCGAAGAATCCTATCATTTAGGATAGCTGTAAAGATTTTATACAGTGCTTTCAGACCAGTTATTGGCCTGTGATTCTAAGGGTCAGCTAAGTTGCCCGTCTTCGGCAGAAGCACTGTGCGCCCTTCCACCAACCACTGCGGAATAGGATCTTCCGACTTTAGATATGAGGTGAAAATGCGGGCCAGATGCTGGTGGGTTTAGGGAAACTTCTTTCACCAGAAGGGCTTGATACCGTTTGGTCCCGGAGCGGAATAGTTCTTCATGCCTGTTAATACGTTTTTCACCTCCTCGGTAGTGATAGGTGGACATTCCTCCTCAGGTGTTATGGTTTGGGTTTGGGCGGATGGCCGACAGTAACTGGGGGCTCTTGGGAGAGTTCAGATGGGTGAGATAAAAACTGTTGATTTTCTCTGACCCACCTCTCTCTCCGCTCTAGACTTCTCCTAGCGTTAGATAGTACTCGTATTGTGTCAACAATATGCTGCCTGATGGCCAGTTGCTATGACTTGTTGAGTGTATGATGACGGATCCGCAGTTCGCGCGCGAACTGCCGAACCTTAGCAGTGAAAGTCCAGCCAGATGTTATGTAGTTAATCACAGACTGAATGCGGGATGCGTTCTGTATTGCCCAGCCTATCTTTGTGCTGAGTTGATATATTCGTATTTTGGTCTTATGATAAACCGTTGGTTTTGTTTTACGGTTTGCATTTGCTGAAGCTCTCCCTGCATTATACACACCACAATTGATAGTCCGGAGGTTGGATTCTTCGGAAAAATCTCCACGAAGCTCGTGATCTAGTTGAGCCAGATCTTTGGACTTGAGAGAAACCTAACTGTTGATGTTACACCGGGTCCTGAATCATCGCTCTTCCTGTATTAGATGCCTGCTCACGGTTGGTCTGAGTGTCGCCTCTCTTTCTCTGTTGTCGGCTTGTTCTGGCTGCGGTTGAGTAGGCGCTAAGCTTATATAACCCATTTTGAGGAGTTCCTCGGCACGGTTTCGCAGACGTTTATGCAAAAAATGCGAGAGCTCTTCGTGTTTCTCGCACCACAGAGTATGCAGTCATGCCATGTAACCTTTTCGTTCAGGGGCCATACTAGTATCATAGCACTCGAGCAGATCGTCCCTTAATCGATCCTTCCACTTAAGAGTAATGAGATTCTGCAATCGGGAGCCCTGCGCGTTCGATTGTTTTGAATCGCACTTACTACAAGTATGTTTGGTGTTATAATTGCTGCTCCCACGATCAGCTAGGGAAAAGGGCTCGTCCATCCTTGTAGAACCCCGCATGCAAGGATGAGGCTACATACTCTGTGAGGCCGCCCAGTATCCCAAAGTTGTTACGCCTCCGCTTAGGGGTTATTCCTTCGGGACCATCTCTGGACAATTCTGCGCAACTGCTTATTAATTATTGTAACCATACTCAGCAGAAACCCTTGGAACAGGGACCCTTATCAGTCACTTGACTTAGTCCGTGGCTATGATGAACAACCGGGTTTACCCGAGAACAAGATTTTTAAAAAAACATAATAATAAGAGGTCCCTACCGAAGGTGTTCTCGCGTTGTCGTCGCGGTAGTGCTTGAGGTTTCCTCTCATGAATTTGAAGGCTATGTTGGTTGTAGCATTGCTACTGACAGGGTTTCCCATGCCAGGCAGGCAGAGAACGAAGAGGAAAGTGACTAAGAGGAACACCAAAACCCATCAATGATAATGGACAGTCTTTTGAAAACTTTTAAACGCTTGTGAGCTGCGAGATGGTCAGGTTGATCTCACTAATCAAACAGCTGGCCAGCAAGAACATCTGCGACATACGGTAAGCAGTGAAACATCAAGTGTGCCTGCTGAGGATGCTTCGGCAAGCGTTAGCTATTTGCAGCCAAACACTTCATTAGAAATACCGTGGGAGAGCATTAAGTGGGATACCACAATAAATGAAGATTTTATGAGTATCTATTATGAAAGTGCAGCGTTTGAAGCCTCACGCAAACAAGGACAACATTTTAGAACGAAATTTGCTGCAAAGTATCCTCAAATAGAGAAAGTCGCACTAAGAGATCTTATCGCTAAGGTGAAGGACATCAGGACTAATCTACACATCTGAGAAGATCGAGCAATGAAGATTAAACAACAGGTTGATTTGGTGTGGAAAAAAGACGGAAAAGAACATCAGTTAGAGGAAGCCGCGTCACAGGAACAAGCAGCGGCAATTGATGTTCTTCCTCAACCTGGTGATGATCCAGCACCACCACATCCTCCAGAGGTTGATGGCCTAATAAAACCAGAGTCAGAAGCAGAGGTACAACAACCAAGAAAGCGATTAAAATGGACATACCATATGAACAGAGATGTGATGCGCTTTTATTTTTTGGCAGGGAAAAGTGGGCAAAGCGTAAGGAGAGAACATCATCGTCTCTTCTTACTCAAGTATCCAGAACTAGCCACAAGAATGAATTAGCAGAATCTAGCACATCAAAAACGCTCAATATCTGTAAACAGGTTGCTTTCGGCTTTTGAAATAACTGCCATCGAAATGGAAGTGGAACAGCAGCTTCCTATTGATGAACTTCCATGGGAAGTTGTGGATAACGAAGACTTGATTGAAGCTGAAGGCATAGGTGCTAGGGTTAATGAACATCATTCGCCGGATTGATTAGAACCCCATCCGGACATGAAGCTGACTAACATCACAGCTTTAGATGTTTCAGCGGTTTTGAAAAAAGGAAGTAACTGGGGAGTTCCAGATCCGGACATGGTGCACAATTTTTGGTACTAGTTTTTGACTAGTGTGCATCCTGTGTTGACAAGGTGTTTTCAGAAGATCATCAAACACCTAGATCTGATGCTAGGCTTTATGCTGCAGGGTACTACGTATATGTTGCCTAAAAAATCAGACGCTCAAAATCAAACTGAATTTCGACCGATAGCGTGTCTTCCAACAATATATAAATGTCTTACCGCTATCATAGCACATAAGATATATTCTCACTGCGACGAGAATGACATCCTTACAGAAAAACAAAAAGGATGTTGCATACATTGACAACGTTTCCTTCCATACCACATGACTATTTGCTTGAAGCCTTAAAAGTATACAAAATTTGCCCACGCATCATTGACTTCAGAAGTCGCGCGATGATGCTTTGGGGTACAAGAATAAAGTATTTCGATCATGGACAGACAAGGATAACTAGATCAATACGCATTACGACGGGTATATTCCAAGGAGGCTCCTTCAGTGCATTGTGGTTCTGCTTAGCATTGAACCCACTGAGTAAAACACTAAATAGCATGACTCATGGGTTCCAAGTACATGATAACGAGGATGGTCATCAAGTGACCCATCTTCTATACATGGATGACCTCAAGCTACACGCTGGTTCGGACCAGAAACTTCAGTAATAGTCCAAGAGCTGGTGACGTTTTTCGTGAAGTGAGAGTATAAGTCCTAGTTTTTCGCTTATATGTCTGGGAAATGGCCCTTCTTTCGAAACCCGTAAATGCCAGACGCCCTGCCTGGGGCGTTTGGACACCTGAGCCAGGTGAAAAAATCGGAAATTTGCAGTGATAGTATAAGAGCCAATTTTCTTCTAGTATCGATTATTGATGCCCCAAGTTTATTGTTATTCCATCGCCAGACCGATAGCTTGGGGATAACATACTGCCAGACTCGATAATTATCAATAAAAAAAGTTGGAT